>APFE030847474.1:32506-74400 GCA_000404065.3 Pinus taeda | reverse complement strand
TGTGCATTAATATACGATGTCCCAGTATCCATTTTCTCTTTTTTAGGAACATTGACTTGTAACAGTGTCGTTATTGTGATTTTTTAAATCCGTTATTAATCTAAAAATCAACATATATCTTATAACAATATTCATATAAATTAAATTTTGAATAGTTTATTTGCATATGATATTTGGATTAATTTTTTATATCATCATATTTCACACCTCTTCATTATAATATTTAATAATCCATGTATTTAATTAGTGGTGTAACATTTCACATCGACATTTGACGACTCAAAAGAATTAATTAAAATGTATTTTATTATATATGAATAAGAGGATTTTTGTCATACAAAATGGGATAGTCATTGGTAACCCCTTGTCTTTTAATTGGGACGCAATGTCCATTACATTAAAAAAAATATTTGGTTTTCACAAGCAATTATTTAAAAAAATACAACAGCTTGCATTGTTATCTAAATATATCATCATTCTTCGCTGGAACTATTGTCCGTGCTCAAGCCACTTCCACGACTTGGGTTATTTGGACAAATGTTTTGTTGATTGCATCGATTGTTTTTGTCTTCTTTAAATACCATCTACAAACATAAAAATAAAGTGTAATGATTGTATCTACATTTGTGAGAATAATGAAAATTGAAATAAATAGTATACATTAATGTATATCGAAAAAAATGTACCATAACAAGAATTGAGTCATGAATTATACACATTCTTTCAAAACCAAATCTCATGCCTTCTTGATGCAGGAGCATCAAGACCCTCTTCAGTTGTAAATATGGAATAAAGAGGGGTGTGGTAATTTTAGTATTTTGTTATGTAAATATTCTTTTTCTAAAAGAATATGAGAGAATAATTAGGGAAAAAGATTGGGATATACCTTCTATGTTTTTCCAAGATAAGAGTAGGAAAAAGCTTCAAGCTTTTATCTTTAGGTAAAGAGGAAAATCTTGCTTTTCCTAGGAGATAAGGTCTTATCTATCCTTTATGTACATATCCATTATTATTATAAATTAATGAAGCAGCTACAGCTCTCAGTAGAGAGAGAGGAGCGATGTCAGAATTCTCATAAAAAAAAACTCTCTCGGTATTTTAATGAATGATTGGGGTTCTATTAAAATATATCATGCATTCAATAGACTGTGTATTGAGCGTGTTAGCTCATATGTCAAACTTTGAAATGTTAAGTATTCATTATACTGTGCATTAAATCGTGGAATTTTGATTTTATTGTTAGTGAAGCCTCCATGCGTTAAAGGGAACAGTGGTTGGTGCAAGTCTGCTTAAAGGAACAGGGGTTTGGGAGCAACCAGCACGCGGATCTATTGAAGGTTGATCATTTCGGTTCAATGAACACCGCCTGAGAGGTCTGCAAGCTTTTAAAGGAGAGTGTCGTCCATGTGAATAGCACAGAGTTTCTTCTGCACCGACTGATGCAACATTAATCAATTCATGGAATGAGCGTATCAGGGCTATCTGCGATCAATGGGTATCGGGAATGATGTTTACTGTCTGAAGCATGCCTTTGTGAAGAGGAAGATTCTGCTGTGAAGACAAAGCCTTAAGGATTTGGTTGGCGTCAATTTCAACAATAAAAAGGATATGCAGTAGGCAAGAGATGGGTGCCCTCCAAAATCTATGAAACCATGTGCAATCGCTTCGTTGTTTTGTTGCAGTCAGATCAGGAACGTTAAAGCTACGTATTCTGTAGAATATCACTGTGTCACAGGCAAACTCGCAGACACCTGCAGTCAAATTTAAGTTACGGTCATTCAAGTATAGTGCGCAGGCAGTGCGTGTGAATTATTGTATGGTGGACCGGTTTGTATTGGGTATGTTGCCTCGTTTCATTTATTACCATTGTAACGATCCTTTGAAATGTTTATCCACGGTTTTGTTTATCCACGATTTGTTTATCCAAGGGTTGACATTGACAACAACGCATGTGAGAATGCAACCATTGTGTGGGTTGACAGTGTTAATAAACATGGCATTCTGTTAGAAGTTGTACAAGTGCTGACTGATTTGAATCGCTTGATTAAAAAGGCATGAGTGAAGAAGAAAAGGATCCTGGTTATTGCAGGGAGGAGCCTTGCATCACTTCTTTCAACAACTCTTCTATTGGTGTATTTCCATACTTTATTTCCTGCAAGTTTTATACCCCATAATAAATCATAGATTTAAAATAAAAGATTTTTATGTTCTATTAAATCTAAACTCAGAGAAGTAAAACAACATAGATACTTACAAACTCCACAATTAATTTTTGATATGCCAACATATACTCACAACCCATATTTAACCCAATGTCAGTTAATTCTTCTGATGACTCTTCTTTGTATGTTAGCACCTACTTGAAGACTCTCAAGGATGACTACTATAAAACAAGTTTAAATATACAAAAATGAAATCTTAAGTTGTTATAAGGAAATATTAAAAATTACTCACAAACTTTGATATCAACCCTTTTCTTCTTTGTTGTTCTATTTTATGTGTTGAATGAGTTCCATTTTGTTTTCTTTTTTGCAAGAAAATACTTGAAAATTAATATTTAATATTTATATGTACCTAATAGAAAAAATCGATGACTGCATACATTTGAAGCACATTTTTGTTGAAATGGCTCTTCTTGTGACGCAATTATACCCATTTCTTTGACCATCTCCTTGTACACTTTTTTGGATATTCCTACTGGCATGTTTTGGATATCAGCTCGTTGATCCATTGGGATTTTCATAATCTTCTTGAAAAAGTAATAAAAAAAAAATTATATTGATATATGAAAACTAAATATAGAAAAATTGATACTAATAAATGAATTTTTTGTAGTAATTTATACATATAATTCTAGAAAATCATTTTAATTAGGAGTAATACTTTTTTGATGATTATTTTTTGTTGTTGAATGTTTTTACTATTGTAAGTTTGACAAATCTCATTGACCATTTCTCTGGAAATGCTTCTTGTAGTTTAAGTATAACTTGGTTCTTGAATGATTTGATTGATTTATGTCTTGTAAGTGGAAAGTATGTCTATACATTCATTCAATTATATCCCTCATAGTTTTGTAAAAGTTTTTCACCCTTTCATTAACCTCTAGCACCACTCTAGATGAGTTAATGACCAATTCATCATCATTTACATGTTCTATAATTTTTATTTCTTTATAATGATATTTTTTTCCTTCATTGTTGGTCCATGTAAAACATTAAACATATGTGAATTAACAGATTATTTGAAGCATGTTATCTAATATTATTAAGTATATTACTAATTGAAAAAACTCATATTGAATAGTATTTTTTCGTTCACCTTATTCATCCTCCTGTAACTTTTCTATCAGGCTTTTACACTCTTCTGCACTTAGATAAGAAAGAATCTTATCGAGCTTCTTCATTTTGTCGCTTTGCATGAAACACACTAACCACTACATATTAGTTAAACTTACATATAGTTCAAATAGATTAATTTTGTAAAGAATTTATAAAGAGCTTGGTTTTTTTTTTGGATGTGCTTTCATTGTGCTGATCAATATTTTTGTTACTTGAAAATCTACCAGACATTTTTTTATCAATATACAACATGTACCATTCAATACATAAGCCATTAAATATATTTTATAGATAATACACATAATTTTCATCCAAAAAGAGGTTTGGTAACTGGTGCAATTATGTGCATAAATGCATCAATGCATTTAATTTGGCAAACACACCGATGTGTTTAATTATCGAGCACCGATAGTGAAAATTATTATTTTTTCAATAACTTTAAATTATGACTGTGTGATATGTAACAATAAAAACACCGCCATCACAATAAAAAATGAAAACATAAAAAAATAAATGGACTTAATGGTGCTATTTGTTTGAGGCACACCAATTCATTATATTACATAGGACAAACTGATAAACAAAATCCATTACAAAAAAACAGATAGGGTCGACAAGGTTTGGATCTAATTCAATAAGTGGTCCCCTTGCTATACATGTCTAATGCCTTATATATAGTAACACAAACCCATTAAATCTAAAATGCCTAAAATGAAAAGCCCTAATTGTGAAGTGGTAGGGGGAGTTAAACCCTAAGGTGAAATTTTATAGTCACATAAGCAAGAAGAAACAAGGATTTAAGGTAAGTATTAATTTTCTTTTTCCTTAATTTTAATTAAATCTAAATAGGAACAATTAGTAAAATTTTTACTATGCAAGGTTTTGAGTGAATCACCATACCTTTCAAATTTTCATCTTCTGAATGGTTTTTTGTTTGTTCAAAGTATTTTGGCTGCTCCATAGTGTCCCTAGTATGGCAACTGCAAATATCTCATTTGAAAATTTTGGGAAAAAATAATGAATAAATGAATAAATTATTATTATTTAAAATATTTAATGAAAAATTAGATTATCGAAAAATGAATTATTGTTCAATTTTTTCAATTTGAAAAAAAAAAAAAAAAAAATCACACCTTTTTCTGTTCAAATTTTTGGAACGTTGGTCTGTTTCATAGTAAAAATCACCAGTGCATTTAATAGTAACACACACTGATTAAGATAACTTATCAAAAGCACTAAATTTTTTTAACGCACAGATATGATAACATTCATTTTTTATTTTCGAAATCTTGGAAATCAATGTGGTTATTATTTTAATACATCGATGCGGTTATAATTTAAACACATCAATGCAGTTAGTTTTACAAGAGCGCCGATATGCTTTAAAAGTTATTTGAATCTTTATTTTCACATAAATTGGAATATTCATCTCAAATTATCCTTTAGGATGCATCCACATGAGTTACAGTAGTTCATAATATACATTTTTTGCTTAAAGTCGCCTTATTATTGAAAAATGGTTTGAGAACTATATTGAAATTCATATTGTGGTTATATGGTTCTCGAAATTAATTCTAGGTATGTACGCAAAAATTATTGTTTATTTTGTTCAAATGCAAGGAGAAAATTTTATAATATGAAATGGTCAATTCTTCAAATTTCAATTCATTCTATATTGCTCAAAGTTCTTAGCGGGGTTCTCCATTTCCTTCTCTAGTAAATTCAAATTTTATTTATATTTCAATTATCTAATTGAATTTATTTATTTTATCCATGTCAATTTGAATATAAATGTATCCAAATTTGGAATATCCTGGTTCAAAATCGAGTTTAGATGTAGAAAATATTCCATCAATTCAAAAATGTCAGAAGCTCTTATTAGGAGCAACATATCGCAAGAAATTGATAGATGAAAATGGGCAACCACTTTACCCTACCAAATATAACATGCTATCTTCTAACCACAATCCTAGGTCAACGATGTTAATAATTGTTTGGTATAATGTAATTTCAACAAACCAATTGCATTGTGCTTACTAATATCATTAATGTACTAATGTTCAATATTTTTTAAAAGTAGGATTCTAGTGACGATGAGCGACCCACCTACCATTTTCTGGTGCACTCCACTCGAAACTGAGAAGACTACATTAAGAGAAAAATTAAGAGGTGAAGCATACCAAGAATGGTTGAATCAACCACCTATTCAGTTAACACTATGCCCAAATTCACCAATTAGGAATGACTACAATAGTAGCAGTTCTTCATAACAAGTTGGCAATGGAGGAAATCAAATAAAGGTTGGTATGGATGATTACTTATGGGATATGACTACCATTAACACAAAGTTGTTAGATGTATTCCGTAACAATGAGATAGGGGATGATGCTCATATTACTGCTACCTTTTTTGAAGGCCTAAATTTTTTTTCCACCAACCCTCTCTTTGGACCTAATGGCCAGTCAAAGTCTACCCAACTAGGGACAATGATGTTACTGTACAACTTGAAAACAAAGTTTGGCATGTCAAATGCATGTTTCTTGACAATTTTGAGGTAACTGGCCCTGATCAAGTCCCTTATATTTGATAAATGTTGTCACACTACAATCAATAATAAAAATGGTTGATTTTATGAACATTAAATATTGACATTGTAAATTTATATTTCCCACCAACTACGAGTTATTCAAAGATAAGGTTCTTCCAAATGATAATGTCTTGCATGGTAGCTCTGAAGAGGCAAATCAATTGTTGAAAATGTTGGATGTTGAGTACATATCATATCATGCATGTTTGAACGATTGTATTCCATATAGAAGAGAATATACAGACAAAGATATATACCTGAAATGTGGGCATGACAGGTACCATAAATAAAAAAAGAGGGGAAATCACATGGTCCTCCTCATAAGATATTGAAGCACATGCCTATAATCTAAAGGATTCAAAAGATCTTTCATTGCAAATAATTAGCTATGTTGCAGGGATGACATGCCTCACAAAGGAGTCAAGATTTATGCGAATCCCAATATGTTTAATAACCATGAAGCATATAGAGGATACATGGCCCAAAAAATTAGAGGATGAAGTCCAAAGTCTACAACGCAACATAACCATGGATGGCATCAACCCATATTCCCTCCAAAACCCCAACTATTCTATTTGGCCTATAGTAGTGATCAATAAAAATATCCCCTCATGGTTGTCCGTGAAGGATGAACATCTTATGTTGGCTCTCATAGTCCCTTGTAGAAGACAAGTGAAGAATATGGATGTTTACTTACAACCATTGGTAGATGAATTGAAGGAATTATGGGAAGGGATACATGTATACGATGTATCAAGACCCATCACAACAAAGAGGAGTTTTACATTGTATGGCATATGGGCTCACACCACACATGATTATCCAGGCTTAGGATTTTTCTCTGGAAAATTACATGTTTATTGATTTGTTTATATACGTAACAATATTGTTTAGCATATTAATTTAATTCGTTGCAATTGTTTAGATCTTCATGATTGCTAACATGCCTTGTATACAATAATTTCGCAGGTCTTGTAATAAATGGGTATCATGGGTGTAAATTTTGTGACACATTCTCTAAAGGCTAGGTGGTCCAACCCCTCACGAAATCCAATTTATTACTACTCCAAGGTATTCCTCCCAGAAGAACACCCTTACAGAAGAGTAAGATTCACTTTCAATGGTAAAATTAAGGGAACCCAAAGGCCTACAATAATGACACCAACTGAATGGCTTAGAGCATATGAGAGAGAAGGAGAAGGACATTAAAAAAATGTTCAATTCAAATGGAAAGCCTATGTTCAATGATTTAGAATTCTTTGACACTTATGTTGAGAAATTTCCCATTGGGATGAAAAGGAAATTCATCTTTTATGAGCTCCCATATTTGGAGCATCTTAAGATTTCCCACTTACTAGATCCTGTGCATATACTTTAAAATGTTTCATATTCTTTATGGAGGCACATACATCGAAAGAAAATGACACATTGGCTATTAGGAGAGTTCTTATTTCTTCAAAAACTTAAAAGAAACATTGGCCAAGACAAGAAAGTAAAGGAGAGGTTGGTCCCTCTTGGTCTTTCAAAGAAGGTGATGTCCCATGGATTTTAAAGAAAGATGAAATTTCTTTGGAAAAGGAATTTATAATGGGTGTGAGGTTTCCTTCTTTATATGAGTCTTCACTACACCCTTGCTTCACAGTAGAAGACCATTTGTTGAGGTTGAAATCACATGACCATTTGAAACTTCGAATAGTAAGTATGTCAAAAACATGATTTTATTATTTGTTATTATCTTTATGCCATGGGATAAAATACAACTATTTTTTGTATATGTTTACTTTGTAGTGTCATTATCCTCTACTCATGCATGGGCGTGTGAACCATGACTTCCCCCAAGACCTATGTTGTGCCATATCTAAATTATCTGCATTTGTACGTTGGATCACATCAAGGGAGATTCATATGGCTAGACTTCCATGGTGGCGTAAATATATACCTGAGATTGTTTGTATGTTTGAGAAGGAACCATCAACGAGTTTTGTGGACTTACAGGTTCATCTTCTAATTCACCTAGTTTATTATGTTGAATTAATTGGGGTGGTTTCTTGTCATTGGATGTTCTTCTTAAAGAGGTACATGAAGAAATTGAAAGGTTTTGTTCGACAAAAGGAAAAACCCGAGGGGTCCATGGTAGAGGTGTACATATTGTATGTCTTTCTATTATGCTAATGAGTATTAAGAATATCGACAACACACCAGGTGCGGTGATTTGGGATGATGAAAGGGATGAAGACAAAAGAGAAGGGGAGATTCTCAGAATGAATGGAAAAAGGCACATGATAAAGAGCAAGTGACTTATCATTTGTCAAATTTCTACATAGTAACTATTCAAATTGAACTTCATAATGTATAATTTGATATCATATGTACTATATATGTCGGTTTGATTTCATCACCAAGTTCATAAATTGAAGCCATCGACAAATTCATTCTTTACAATTTGGAATCAACACAACCGTGGGTCGCATTGTACAAACATAAGATGAGGAAATGGGATAGTGATAGGAAAAACTTCAGACGATTGAATGGTTGAAGCATGCCTTATCCTAATCATCTAAAGAAAAATATGCTAATTATATGCCCCAACAGTTGGGATGCTGACCAAGTAAGAGAGAAATACAATGCATTTGTTCATTACCCGCGTGTTGAAGAGGATGAGCTAAACATAGGGATTGGGTGTGACAACTCGATAATAATCTCTTTCTGTACATTTTTAACTTCATAATTCACCTTCAAATTGTAACATCTATATTTTATCTTTTAATTATGTTCAAGTTATTAGACATATGACACTGTGATTTGTTTCACTTCTTTATAGGTGCATTTGTTCCCATCTATGTGGGCATATGGATATCATTTTTTCACAGTGGATGTTGATGATGGACATATGACACAAGACTGTGGAGTGGAAGTCGAGTTCGACCAATCTAGTGATGCTAGCTATCACGATTAAAGCCTAATATAAAGGACATTAGGCTATGTCAAAAAGATACAAGAGATCATTGAAGTGAACTACTCTTCGTTCCAATGTGTTATTTTTAAGTGCAAGTGGTGGGACACCTTTGATCAAATAATGTAAATGAAGATCGCAATAGTGAGTTGATATCTATCAAATCTAAAAAGATGTGGCATGAAGTTAGGGAACCTTATGTTTTCTCCAAACACTGCAATCAGGTTTTTTTTTACCCATATGTGTTGGATAGGGATTGGTGGTTTGTATTAAGGCATGAACCTAGATCAAAACATATGTTTGAGAACAACAGTGTAGTCATGTCAAGCAAGGAAGACAATCATGGTGATAACAAGAGAGAGTGATACGTACTTGTGTTATTTCGTCATATAACTATAATATAATATATATATTATAATATGACGAATAACACAAAGTGTTCTCTTCTCTCTCTCTCTCTCTCTCTCATCTCTCTCTCTCTCTCTCTCTATATATTAATATATATATATATATATATATATATATACGATTCGCTAATTCTTTAGTTTTTATTCATTTCTTGGAATTTTATATAATTGTTATATTCACAACAGTTTTTGCATGTTTTTTCTTCAGTGGAAACATTTTTAACACTTAAACTAAGTATTTCCATTGATGTATTTTATAATTTAAAAATTAAAATTATAACATATTTGTTTAATTTTAAGTTTGTGATAAGTTTAATTTGGATTTTGTGATAATTTGGTTTTCAACATAGTTGTTTATTAGTTTACATGATTTTAGCATTTCTTTTAGAAATATTTAAATTATTCCCCCAATGTTGACTAAAACCACAATTAATGAAATATTTTAAAATTTTGATAGCAATCAACTTACAAAATAATGACAAAAACAGCAAATATAGGAAGATTTGCATCCCTAAAATTTTAGGGCCAATAGAATGCTTATGGTTGGAGATCATAACTTTTTTATAACAACATTTTTTAGGATAGAAGGGTATATTAAAAAAGAATAATAGTACAATGGAAAATAACATTTATTCATATGTAATTGTTTTTTGAAAAAGAATTTAATTAGAATGAATATGTATGAACTATCTATACAATAGAAAAATATTTATGGTAATTTTAGAACTATAGTTTTAACCATATTAAACTTTGTAATTTATAAAAATTATTCTGCATTTTCTATTTAAAGGTAAGTCTTCTTTTCATGTATTTCATATATAAAATTTTGAAATAAGTCCACCAATATATAATATATAATAAAAATATATCATTTCATAAAAATAAATATCACGATGATAACCATCTAACAAACATAAACATCATCTAAAATACACATTCAAATTCAATAACATCCTCTAATTATATACACCTCTAGCACATATAAATGTCATTACCTAACACACAATTCCAATAATTTAACAAGGCATCATCATCAAGATCACATCTAACAATATCTTATGCCAATAAATCTCATGCTAATTATATTGCTTTTTATTTGCCTTGTTGACATTTTATATAATCAGTGAGATATTAAATTTAATTGTTTGAAACTCTCAAAAATTTAGTGAGAAATTAACTTTTATTAAAATTGAATTTTTTAAATTATATTAAATCTAAATTATTATAAAAAAAATGAGTTAGTTTTCATTTAAAATAATTGAATTTTATCAATAAACTTAAAAAATTATTTTTATCAGTTTATTTTATATTTTTTAAATCAATATTATTAATAATAGTTTAATTGATTGATTTTTTTATTATTGGCATTGTCTTGGCTTTAATCCGTTCAACGCAATTACTGTGTGGCTACTAGATTTAACTCAGGGAAAAATTAAAATTAAAACTTAAAATTTAAAAAACACATATTTAATTTAAAACTTATATTTTAAATAACAATTTTAATTTAAGTAATATATTTTTTAAATAATATTTAATATGAAATATTTTTTTAATAATATCCATTCATAATTTTTTATTAATAAATAAATTTTTATATTATTTAAATTTATTAAATCAAATTAATTGTAATGTTATTTTTATAATCCAATATTTTATGAACATTTTTTAATTGTATAAAAGGTGTTACTTTCTACGGAATTAGTTAGGCAAATACTATTCACCTCATAGTATATGCCTCAGCCAATCCATGTGTCCCATTTTCATCCTCCTCTATTAAGTGGAAATTTGATAGGTGGTAACCATATGAAAAATATTTAAATAAGTGAAAATTCTGGTGGCTCCAGAATGCCATATGAATTGTTCAGAATTAATAATACTCCACCTTTATTTAGATGATAACCAAAAATTAGCTCCAAAAAATTATTCGATGTAATCTCTCCGAAAAAAAATCTATTATAAACATAATAAAACCTCTCCATTTATGTGCATTTGTGCACTCTATAAGAATTGAGAGCTGATATCCGATTTAATCTCCTTCCCTGCGTTGATTGTTTATGAAAATCCAACTAATATAATATATATGATGATAAAAATGTTGAAAAGATTTTACCGGCCCAGGTAAAACCTCACAGTAAAAGTTTAAACCTCTAAACATAATAAAATGAAGCGTCTTCTAAATCCTTTAGAAAGGAATATGAAAATATAAATTCTTAAAAGAATGATATAATGGAAAAGTAATTTAAATTTAGTTTTAAGTATAGAAATTACATAAAATATATTTAAAAAAGAAATGGACATTAAAATTAGGTATGATATGTATAATTTATTAAATTTCTTAACAGAAGCATGAATTGATTATATGTGAACGATGTGAAATATATTTAAAATATAAAGCCGAATAAATTTATTGAAAAAAGAAAATTTATAAAAATGTTATTATAATATAATATTTATTGTAAATTAATATATAATTTTATTTATAAATATTATAATTTTATTGTTTCTTAGGAGGTTCGAATTTGTAGTTTTACTGTGGTAGGATTTTTTCAGTGTTGGGAAAATTACCTTCAACAAGCTGAGATTAGAGTATGCTTTGGAAGGAAACTTGAATTTCATTGCATGGAAGGATCACATGGAGGTGGTGCTTGATGGCAACAGATTGTTGGAATATGTCAAGACATATATTGCAAAACCAGGATCATCTAATGCCCATAACATAGCGAGGAGAATAATCTTAGAGGGAGTGTGATGCCACATTGTCTCAAATATCCATGGGAAAGAAACTCCTTTCGCAATGTGGAAGGCACTGTAAAAGATATTTGAGAATACTAGTGACCATATAAAATTGACCCTCAAAAACAAACTCCAAAACATTAAGATGTTGAAGAATGATACTATGCATAGTATCTCACCATATTTACACAAGTTTGGAATCAAATTGGAGGGGTTGGGGTGAATGTTGCAGAAGATGACCTAGTGAGCCTATCTCTTCTAGGCCTTCCCAAAAGCCGGCATAACTACCAGGACTCGTGAACAGGAGGGAGAAATTATGGAATTGGGAACTCTTATTATCCCATTTGGTACAATAAGGGATTAGGCAAAATACCAAAGATGAAACCTCATCCAAAGAAGAGGAAGATGAATTTTCTCTAGTTGGCAAAGGATTGAAGGCCAAGGGAAAGAAGTCCCAAGGTGAGGCTAAATATATCCAAGGGGGAAAGAAGAAAGACTTGTCCAAAATAAAATGCTTCAATTGTCATGAATTTGGGAACTATGCTACAAAGTGTTCACAAAAAGTCTAGTAAGAAAGAGCCTGCAGTAGGAGTAGCAGGTGAAGCATTGGCTTCAAAATTTGAGTTAGATGTCACCTTTATTGCATGGATGGCCAGAACTGTGATGGGTAGTGTGTGGTACTTGGACTCAAGCACTTCGCTCCACATGACAAGGTGTACATAGTTTTTCAGTGACCTGGAGGAGAAATATCTCCATATGCATATTAAATTTGGAGACGACGAAAGGTATAGTGTTGCTAGGATTGGTATAGTAACCTTTAAGAGGGAGTCAAGCTCCCCTGTTTGCCTCAAAGATGTTATTTTTGTACTTGTCCTGAAGAAGAACCTTATCTCTGTAGCAGTTTTGGAAGGTTGTGGCTATGACATGATCTTCAGTAAAGGGAAAGCCTTTATGAGACACTTAGCTACTGGGATGGTGAAGAAAATATGTGTTCGAGACAATAACCTATATGAAATTGAGGTGGGCAAATGTGCAGCCTTCAAGAGAAAGGAAAAGATTAGATATGTGGCGATTGAGAGGGAGTGGGATACACCTCTCAAGATAGAGCCTCAACCAATTGGTAGTTGGGATGACTGGCTAGATGATAATGATGAGGACCAATCAAAGACCTTCAGTAGAAGGAGAGTTTGATCCAAGTGAGCAGAGGGAGAAATTACAGCTATACCTCCAAAACTGAGATGGAGTGATGTATATCCTTAGTGCCAGGGTTATGGAAATTTGGGCAAGGTCCATTGAGGCGTTCTCCTTATGGATCATTACCTCGTTACAGGGGTCCACAATATTTAGTAATAGGAGGATCAGTGTCAGTCATATACTGAGGAGTACAAAAGTAGTGTTGATAGCATAGCATGAGGCTCAATAGTAAAGTTACAGCAACACAATTTTTCCCAGTAGACAGTTGCAGACAGAGTTGATTCAATGTTTTTTTCTGATGCTTCTTAGTTGCAGTTGTTACAGTAATAGCAAAAATAGTAAGAGGTAGCGCTACAATACATTTCACATGCGCAGAATATGGGGAGGTTGAAAATCTGTTTTTTGCTAAGAGGGAGTGTTGAGAAGTGTAGGAAGAAAGGCTCAATTTGACTTTGCCTTGGTCAAATTGAGAAAAATTTCCACATCAACAGAAAACTTGGAGGCAATTAACTTGTGTGACATGGATCTTACCACTTAATTAGATCAGTAAATTCAAGTTAGAGGGCTTGGAGTTCAGTTAAGCATGTGTGATTTCTAATTTATAGCAATCAAGGTCAGTTATTTCTATTTGTATTCAGTTAAACTAGTTCTAACTGTTGATAGAACTAGTTCGAGGTCAGTTGTGCAGTGGGACAATATTCTAACTTAGGGATCAATTAATTAAATTATCAATTAACCAAAAATAGCTAGTGCATGTAAAGAATTCAATTTCCCTAGTTGTGGTGGAGATTCCAAGGTAGTGTAACATTAGTTATAGAGTAGTCTTGAGTGTACATGTGTTGCATGCAATTACTTTTGGAATTTCACAATCAATTTGGAGGAAATTCCTAAAGAATACGACTTTATTTCCTCATGAATTATGCAATGAAATAAGAGCGAGGGCTGGAAGTGTGAGTGCAAATGTGAGCAGCGTGAGTATAGGCAGTGCAAGTGTGGGCAACACAAGTGAAGGTAGCACGAGTGCAGGCAGTGCAAGTACAGGCAACGTGAGTGCAAGGAGAGTGAGAACAAGTTTACTCTTGTAGTTTGTCCTCTGAGCGATAGATTACTGTAATTTTTTCTCAATTCAATTGATTAATGCAAACATGCTTAAGGGGTTTTTAGCAGTTTCTTTCCCATAGAAACATATGTGTACCTATGTATTTGATGATGCAAGTTGTTCTAAATTTTGAATTATTTTCCACAGAGAAAGAGAGTAGAATTGTGTCTCTTGATTTTAGTTTAATTGCTTGAGTAGTTGCAATTCTATCACCAAAATTTTTACAGGAAAAGGTGTTGTCTTAGCATGCCCCAAGGGATGGATTCATATACGAGCAACCTTTCATTATTATTAGTGCAATACCCAAGAAGTGTAACAATATTTCAATGGTGGAACTTGCCCAACATGTTGATCTCTGTATGAAACTCTTGCATTCCTTTGATACTCACAGGCTCATGACCCATTCCCTTCACTACAATTGTCAAACCATCCTTGATATTACCTTCATAAATAGTTCCAAAGCCTCCTTTTCCCAATATCTTTGTAGGGATAAAATTTCTTTTGGCCATTTGAAGAACGCACAAAGGATAAATGGTGTTTTCATGAGAACTAACCAAGTTGCTACCAACTTCACCACTCCCTAATCCATTGATTAAAATTGACGGAGATTCCTATGAATGTGACATAAGCTTTGAGAATTTTGGTTTCATATTCTTCAAGTAAAACAAAATCATAAGACAACAAAGATCATAGAAAAACACAACCAACTACGATCCAAACAATCATACCTAATGCCTTCTTTTTTTTGGATGTCACTATCAGTAGCCCAAGATGGAGATCTGGCTCCACTATTGTTGTCATTACCAGAAGGAATTGAACCAAGAGGGAGAATGATATTGATAAATTGATTCCCTTGAGTATTAACCCCTAATTGTGTACCAACGACTGGAACTGGTATGTTCAAATTAATGTTACTCACATCCAATTGCTTCAGGATTTTTAATCCCATTAAGTTCTTTATAATTCTCCCCATAATCTCATTGTAATTAAGCTTCAATATAGTCAAGGAATTCAAATTACCAAGGCAAGCTTTGGAGATGAGTCTAGCACTCATGCAGGGATACTCATCTAGAAAACAAGGGGCACCACAAGAAGCAACTAAAACTCATAACTGATAAAATCAACAAAAATGAAAAATGAAATGAATCCCATGAGTAGAAGCCTTCCATGCCTCTTTAGTCAATGAAGAGATCATTGTTTCCATCAAACTTTTACTCCTCATAGGATGTGTTATCACTTCTGTGAGGGTTCTACACTCTGTGACTTCAAATTACACATTTCCTATGTTAAACTACCTATTGTTCTGCTAGAAGAGATGTGAATGCAGTCGATATCGCCACTTGAATTTCTCCCAAGCCACATGTCCACCTTAGCTGTCAATTTGCTAGAAGAGATGAGAATACATTTGGTATCACCACTTGAAGATCCTCAGGGAAACATTTCCACCTCAGTTGATGATCCATTAGAAGAGGTGAGAATGTTCTCAATATCACCACTTGATGTGCCTTGCAACTACATTTTCACCTAAGTTGCATACTCAAGATCCACTTCAAGAAAAGATACAGAAATGAAAGTGAAAATATCTTCATCAATGGGAACCACAACAAAGACAAAAAAATATTAGGTTGTTCTAGATAAGGATTTGATAGTTTTGGCCTTCACTTCAAATGTTCTTCGTTTTTCCAATACATTGTATAGTGGTAACTAGACTATGCTCACATATGAATATAAGGTAGACTGTAGGAAAATATTTTTTTAAGTTTAGATATGTGTGTTTCCCAATAAAATTAAATGAATGTGCAACAATGATTATATATTTCCTCTTTAGATATTTGAAAGTGTCATGGTTTATGCATGAAGTTTTATGTTAACTTGGGTTTTGTAACATGTTTTTTGAAAAATACAAGGTACTTTGCAAAACATATAAGGGTTCTTCCTTGTATTAGTGGTTAGGATACTTCATGAAAGATGATATTACTAATGCAAAATAATTTTTCTTTCATGAGTGATTGTGATATTTGAGTTTTCACTTGTCATTTTCTTTTTCATTTAAGTTTGAATGTTGTATTCTCTGGTGCTTACGATATTTACATTTTTACTTGCCTCTTTTTTTATGAAGATTGTTGGAAATTTTTAATTTATATATTTTTGTAAGGGAAGTTAGTATTTCAACATGTTAATGGGCATGTTAGTTCATATTTTGGTTTCTTGTTAGTTGACACTTGGTCGCATAATTCTTAGTTGGCATATTCCTTCGGTGTACCTTTTCACCTTTTAGGGGCAATTTCTAGTTATAGTTTATTTTATAGACCAATCAAGTATATACTTTAATTTTATTATAAATATTTTGAAATTTGTATTTAATGATTACATGTTGCAATATACGTTTTGAAAATTAATTGCAAAGATTAATTCGATATTGTCTAACTCTTGTATTATAAGTATAGGTCACAACCTTTTAACTTCTACTCTTGGCTATGACTAGAAAGGTAGTTTTGTTTAGAGGTTTGTACAATTTAATTGTGTGTAAAATTGATTTTGTTTTGTAGTGACTATTTTTTAGACATGTTTTATAGATGTTTTTTTTAGGCAGAGATTGTGCTACTGGCAACCCTTGTTTGAATAATAATTTAGTTAGAATGAATATGTATGAACTATCTATGCAATACAAACATATTTATGGTAATTTTACAATTATAGTTTCAACCATATTAAAGTTTGTAATTTATAAAAATATCTTTGCTTTTTTTATTTAAGGTAAGTCGCTTTGCATGTAATTTCACATATAAAATTTTGATATCAGTTCACCAATAAATAATCTATAACAAATATCATTTCATTATAAAAATACACATCGTGATGATAACCATCTGACAAACATAAAAATCATCTAAAATACACATTCAAATTCTCTAAAATCATCTACTTATATACACCTCTAGCACATATAAACTTCATCATCTAGCACATAAATCTAATATTATAACAGGGCATCATCATTGTGATCACATCTAACAAAACACAAGCATTGTATAACATCATCACCATACACGTCCTCAAATATACATATCATATCAAATAATTGTTATAACATACACATCTATCTGCAAGCACATTAAATGAACATATCTAACATGACCTAACAATATACACGTCAACACAAATATATAAATAAGTAAATAAAAATGCACCATATATATATATATATATATATATATACAAGTTAAATAGCTCTTATAAAATATCTGATACAATAGTACTAGTGGTGGCCTGGTCTATAGTAGAAGATGATGGATGATCAAATGCCTCAAGACTCGAAGTATGAGGTGGAGGAGGAGGTGGCTGGTCTGATCTCTGAGGTGAAATAGTCAGTGGATCATGAGGTGAAGGTTGTGTATCTACTGCATGACCATCCCTTCTCACTGCCAGTAGCCTGGTATCTCTAACAATATGACACATAAGACATCATATCACGCGACAAGTCCCTCCATAGCTCCAGGAGCCTAGGATATTCCTTAATGTCTCGAGTCATCACAGGTCAGACACCCAACTCAACCAAAAGTATAGAGATTCAGTCGCCCAAATCCATCTTAAATATAATATTAGGCTTACATGGCCGCATTCTCCGAAGTATCTTCATCTGAGGACATCCCTCACTCTCCACAACCTTGGTTGTATTTGCATCTGCATCCAGTGGGGTAGGAGGCATGTCCCCAATTAATGTGTCATTATCTAAAAAATATATAATACACAACAATAATTAGACAATTTCATTAAATAATTTAATAAACAAAGTTAAAGAACGTGTTAGAATAAATTTTATTCTAATTAATTAAGACAATAAAATGAAACTAGATTAATTTAAAGAAGACACTAATATTATCTCTATCATTTGCAGGCTCATCTAGTGTGAAGAGGATGTTGGGACATTTTCAGCAATCCATCCCCATGTAAGGACACAACACCATGACAAACATGTGGTTGGCCTCATTGGCTAATAACCCCAATGTGTTGGTGGAAATCTTGGTCGGATACTCCGGTTGGCTCCTCTTGGGCATCATCTCAACCCACATGTGCATTTGTACCTCAGTGATCGACCTAAGAGGGTGATAGTCAAAAGTAGGTCTCGTCTCCAGAAACCTCTCAAAAAATAAGAAAAACAACTCTGAAGCAAAAGGGAAGTTCAATCTCCCATGTATCATAGCATGACATCTATATAAAGCTATACAAAATTGCCGCAAAAAAATGGCAAACCATCTGATACATCATAGCCTCTGCACCAAATAATCAACATAAAACAAAAGAGGGAAACTAATGCACTGCCCATCACTGGTAGAGTGTGAAATGGTACTCACTAATAGTGAGAGGCACCCAAATTCCTTTGCACCAAAAGAAGAACTCTTTAGCTATCCACGAGACACCTAAAATTCCATTGGAGAAACTATGTGCTCCCCAATGTATCTCTGAGAGTAAATAAGTTGAATCTCTACTACAACACCATGTAGGACATTATGGAAATGGGGAAAATCCTCCCCTCTCCTGGATAAACCAATGATAAATTAAAATTTCCTCCTCAGTGGTTACCACATGTCAGGACCGACATGAAAATCCTGTCGATGGACATCCCACCAACAGATTAGTTGTTCCAACAACCCAGAGTGCCCCTTCCGAGATGTGGCCTCCTCATGGTACTTAAGGAGGCCTACATTCCTCAATATGCCTTGTGTCACTGCAGTAATAGCACAAGAGGGTACAAATCTCTCTCCCTCTCCTACACCTCCCAGTATCATACCATATTATATTGGTCAACGCTCTACTCCTGTTGTTGTTTCTCCTATCTCTGTTGATGTCTCTGCATGATTGAAATATAAAATACATCAACCTAATACATAAAACATAATTTTTTTTATTAAATGAAAAATGTGTTTATAAATATGGACATATAACTTTCAACTAAAAAAAAGAATTTCAACCTGCACTATGCACGATGCACCTAAAAAACAGGAATGCACTGAACATGGTGCATATATCAACTTGATGCACCTCTTTTGGTTCACATACATACATAACATTAGTTATTTTATTTTTCAATGCAATGTGTTGACATAACATTTTGCACTAGTCATTAATTTTACGTCAATGCATTGCACCGGAATGTTTAGGTTAACAAATATGTAACAACTATGGGTTAAAGTTACATGTAAATAAAGGGACATTATAAAATGAAAAAATCAAACTAAGTTCATGGGACACATATTCCAAGCTAAATGAGGGGAAAAACATTACATTAGGAGTCACTTGTGGTTAATTATTTATTGGCTATGGAAATTAGCTTGTAAAATACAAAGGGAAATAAATGGCAATTAATTCAAGAAATAAAGGAAAATAAGAGAAAAGGAAGATGCAGAGAAAATAATATGCATGAAAGGGTAATTGAATAAAAAGAAAAAGAAAATAAAATAAAAGAGGGGAGAGAACATTCTAACACACTCTTGGACATTCTAGCATAATGAACTTGGAGGAAAAAGAGGAGAGAACAACTACAGAAAAGAGAGAGCACTTAGACACAAGCAAGAAAGCAAGGAAAATCAAGGGAGTGCAAGAAGAATATTGGACAACAATAAGCAAGGTAAAAAATCAAGCACATGAAGAGCAACCAACAGGAGGATTTGCAGGGAACAAGTTGCATGTGTGATTTCCTTGTTGAGATTTAAATGCATGGTGCATGAATTTGGTTTATTGGTTTTTCTGATGTCATTGGCATGAGATTTTCCTGGATTGACTGTAATGTACAACCTTTCCTATGCCATTTCCAGACAACCATGATGTAGTGGGTTTCATATTTGGTTGAGCTTTGGATTGTCGATAGATTTTGGATCTTGTTGAGGAGGTCTCAGGAAAATCCAAAGGGTTGAGGGTGGAGATGGTTTCCTCCAGGAAGCTCTTTATAGGTGGGTGGAGACAAGAAAATTCCTATGGGTATCATCAAAAAATATTGAGGCATCCAAGATTGTATTATTTTTGGTGATCTCTATACTAGTTTAGGTGACATCACCGTGACTTGAGGGTGGAGGTGGTTTAGCCTTTGGATTCCATGGTTGGTCATGTTTTGGTTTATCCCATGAGATCCCATATCCATGCTTGTAATATGGAACGAGGGTGATTGGGAAGAAAGAAACATTTGGTTTAGTCCCAATCTATGGCTGGGTGGTACGTGGAAGTCCTTGACTTGGTTGGAATTATGAATATGTTATTATGTGTTATTCCTTATTGAGATTAATGTGCACAAGTTCTAGTTTAATGTGTGATTTTACAATAGTTTGTCATGGTTTTATTCTGGTTAAATGTTGGTTACATGCATGGTATATATCTTATTATGTGATGTGTTCTTGTTATGATTTTAATATATGGTTTTACAAGCTCTTGGTTTTTTATATGAATGCATGATCTGGTATGTGTTTGTTACAACTAATATGAGAGGGCGGTGATCCTTCTTGATGAACTTCAAAAGAACTAATGAATCAATGAAAAAATATACATTCATGATCTACAGGTACTATGTTTACAAAGTGTTTTCATGAATAAATGTTATGTGTTTTGTAAGCTTGAGAATGAATAGAGACATAGAAACAAATATTGAAGCCTTAAATAGATTGTTGACAAATTTTTGGGTAGGTTTGGGCAGTTGGCTTGTAAGAAAGCTCTAAAATTACGGAACATAGTCCCTTGTCGCACCCACAAAACTGGGAATTCTCAATTGTAGTTGCATGGAGGTTGGGTTATGCATGTGGCTGGAGCCTTGTAGCCACATGTATTGATCATCATGAATGCGGCTAGGACGTAAAGTGAGTCAAAATGGTAGTTTCAACTCAGGAAAAGATCACTAATGCATTTTGTCTAACATATGTGTGATTAGGTGTTCCTGGGAGGTTTCCATAAGTTTCAGGATGGTAGACCCCACTTCGATATTGGAACTTGGATGTATGGCCATGCATAGTAACTCTTAGCTCATGCTTACCCTTGTGATCTTGTAAAAGAGGGTAAATGTGGGGTGGGGTGTTACAAGGTGGTATCAGAGAAAGGTTCGCAGCACTAGACCTTAGGATAAATGTAGAATGTTGTGCAGATCTATATGTTTATTGCACATATCTATATGTTTGACATGCATGCATTTATTGTTATTGCATTCATATGCATGTCAATTATTTATGCATGATAGTTATTGTGGTTCTATGCATGCCATTTATTGTTATTGTGGTTTCATGCATGATAGTTCATTTGTTGTTATTGTAGCAAGAACTGATATGTTCTTGATATTATTATGTATCATGCTAATGTGGATTGACTTGTGTAGATGCAATAGCCTCACCAAATGTAAATTGAGGTAATTTTTTTTATTCTTTTATTTAGCTAATAAAAACATATTGCAAGAAAATGGAAGGTCAAGAGATGAAGAACAAAATGGTTGAATACAGTTCATATGACTCCTCATATATGCCAAAAGAGAAATTAGTGGGATGGGAGAACTCAATTGAGCAATAAGGAGAGGGAGTCTCTCCTAATCTAGTAGATACATTAAGAAGTCTGCAAGCATGGATCATAAGTTGTAAAGAATATAATGAGAGGTTGATTGAAGCGCGGGAAAGGCTTGAAAAATCTCAAGAAAAGAAAGTTGAGGTAAATGCGATTATCCTCCAAAGACTTTAAGATTTGAAAAAGTAGGGATAATTGGGGATCAATCGTGGAGATAGAAAAGAAGAAAATTCTAATGGGGCAGATGGAAACAGGCCTTAGAAAAGGTACAGTATGGACCATGATGATACAATAAAGGGTGGAAAATCCTTAAGTCCACTAGAGAGGAAGGCTAGTACGCATGGATATTATTACAACTCTACTTCTATGAGACATAATTACCATCGTCTTTAACATTATTATAGGAGGAGTGAGAAGGAGTATTTTCTAGAGGAGTTCAAGGAAGCCAAGCCTCCTACTTTTGATGGTGAGGTCACCAAATTAGAGGATAAAAAAGCATGGTTGCTTGGAATGACAAAAATTTTTAGACTTCATGATCACTTACAAAATATGAAAACCAAGATAGCTACCTTCGGTCTCAAAGTAAAAGTAGATATATGGTGGGAATATGTCAAGCATGTCAAGGGCATCAGTGAAGAGAAGTTGACTTGGGAAGAATTTGAAAGTCTCTTCATAAATAAGTCCCTGTTTGAGAGGTATTATGATGGAAAGGCCAAAGAATTCTATGAGCTCAAGATGGGTTCCATGTTAGATTAAGAATATACACCCATATTTCTAGAGCTACTAAGATATGCGCCCTATCTCAAGGATGAAAAGAAAATATACAAAGATTCATCAATGGATTTCCATTATCATTCAAAGGATAGATTGCATTTGGTAAGCCTCAGTCATTGGAGGAAGCCATTAGAAATTTGAAGCATTGTTATGAGTAGTCAAAGCATAAGCCTGAGTTCAAGCTTGAATGGAAGGGTAATGAGAATGATAAATGAAAATGGATCAAGAAGTGAGGAAGATCTCAAGATGCAAGTGAGAAGGCAAAGATGGCCTCGCATAAGAAGTTTAATGCAGTTAAGAAAGGACATGGGTCTCAGCCTATGGAGTAGTAGAATAAAGGAAATGGTAGAAAACCATTGAAGTGTTGGATTTGTGGTAGAGACCATTGCAATAAGGATTTTCCATTGTATTAGGGTGGAAGGACTTAGATCTACAATGCCCATGATGCATGGACAATTGGGGATGTAGCTCAGAGCATTCCATAGATCTATGCAACAACTGATAACAGGTAGGAAGATCACCAAGCATCTATCATCGAGATGGAAGATAATATTTGTGATCAAGTTGTTTCCATTTTGATTGATGCAAGATCAAATTATAGCTATATTAGTCTTGATATGGTGGATTAGTGTAATTTGAATAAGGAAGTGCATTCTTGGTTGGTGCAGTTGGCTACAAGGACCATTAGAAGAGTTCATCATTGGGTGAGATCTTGTGCATTTGAGATTAATGTCATGCCTACAACGACAAATATGAATTTTGTTGCTTTGGGTGCATATAGTATGTTTTTAGGCATGGATTTGTTGTTTATTCACAGGACTAAGGTGGACTGCTATAACAAGGTCATTGAGTGCCTGGATGAGGCTGGAGAAAAGAGAGTCTTATAGGGAAAGAAGAAGCCTACATCAGTGAGGATGGTTACAACTATGCAAGCCAAGTGCATCCGAAAAAAAGGATGTGTATTGTTTGTAGTGCATGCTTCCAGTGACAAAGGGTGGGATAACGAGGATGGTGAAGTCTTGAGGAGATATCCTATCTTACAACAGTTTCAGGATGTGTTTCCTGCAGTGATTCTAGAATTTCCTCCTCATAGAAAAGTGGAATTATCTATTAAGTTGATGCTAGGAGTAGCACTAACATCTAAGGCACCATACAAGATGAGCACTCCTGAGTTGGTGGAATTGAAGTTGCAGCTTAAAGAGATGCTTGATAAGTGATACATAAGGCCAAGAATATCTCCATGGGGAGCACCAATGTTGTTTGTAAAGAAGAAGGATGGTACTCTCATATTGTGCATTGATTATAGGTAGTTGAACAAGGTGACTATCAAGAATATGTATCCATTGCCTCATATTGATGATTTTTTTGATCAATTAAAGGGAGTTGTATTGTTTTTAAAGATTGATCTGAGATTAGGATATTATCAGGTGCGCATCAAAGAATAAGACATCTACAAGATTACATTCCATAAAAGGTATGGGCACTATGAGTTTGTTGTAGTTCCTTTTGATCTTACCAATGCTCCAACCACCTTCATGTGCTTGATGAACAATGTGTTGTACCCTTATCTGGATAAGTTTGTGATAGTATTTGTTGATGATATATTGGTTTATTTAAAGAATTAAGAAGAGCATGTAGAGCACCTGGTAGTAGTATTGAGATTGTTGAAAGAGCATACATTGTATGCCAAGCTCAACAAGTGTAACTTCTTTCAATCTCAGATTCATTACTTGGGACATGTTGTTTCCAAGGAAGGGATAATAGTGAATCTAGAAAATATTAAGGCTTCCTTGGAGTGGCCAACTATAAGGAATGTAGATGAGGTTAGATCATTCATGGGACTAGCAGGTTATTAGTAGAGTTTTATCAGGAACTTCTCCAAGATTGGTTATCCTATTACATCCTTGAAAAGGAAGGGAAAAAAGTTTGAATTGACTGATGAGTGTGCAACTATCTTTGATCAGTTGAAGAAATTGATTACAAATGCTCAAATTTTGAAGATTGAAGATCCTAACAAGGAGTTTGTGGTTTGTACAGATTCATGTGGGGACTTGGTGGAGTCTTGATGTAGGAAGGATAGGTGGTTTTCTATGAATCACGAAAGTTGAATGAGCATGAGTAGAAATATGTGATGACATTATCTCCTTCGAAGAAAATTTATCTTGATGAGTGATCATCGTGGATTGAGGTACTTGTTTGACCAACCCAATATGAATGCAAGGAAAGCTAGATGGTTAGCTACCCTCAGTGAGTTTGACTTTGAAATAAGGTACATCAAAGGCAAAGATAATTGGGTTGAAGATGCACTCAGTGGGAGAGTACATGTAAATCATATTTCAGTTATGAGCTCTTATGGGACACTTTTAAAAGAGCAGATCTTGCATGCAAGGCGGCGTGATGAGAAGTACCATCACCTGAAGCAGAGCTTGCAACAGCAAGATGATAAGGATGAGAAGTATGACCTCGCAACAGATGGCTTCATTAGATTTAGGAGAAAGATATATGTGTCTGGAAGTGGTGAATTGAAGAATCTTATTTTGAGAGAGTTTAATTTCAAGCCATATTCAGGCCACCCAAGATACCACAAGACCTTGAAAACTATCAATACATTCTACTATTAGCCTAATTTGAAGAAAGAGGTGGTTCAATTTGTTGATAAGTGCTTAGACTTTCAACAAGTGAAAGTTGAATGAAATCATCCAGTTGGTTTGTTGCAACCTATTCTGATTTTGGAATGGAAATGGGAGGTCATTTCCATGACTTCATTGCAAGTTTGCCTAGGACATCAAGGAAACATGACTCCATCATGTTTGTGGTTGACAAGTTGAGAAACGTATCTCACTTCATTACAATAAAGTCTACTAATTTGGCTAGTGAAGTGGCTAAACTATTCATTAGGGAGATAGTGAGGTTTAATGGGGTTCCTAAGAGGATTATATCAAATAGAGATGCCAAGTTCACTTCCAGGCTTCAGAAGGAATTATTTTTCGGCTTGGGGAAAAAATTATCTTTTAGTACAAATTATAATATGAAGATAGATGGGCAAGAAGAGAGGATTAATATGATCCTTCATGATATGTTGAAGATGTTTGTCATGCATTAACAAAGGAAGTGGGAGGAGTATCTTCCACTGGTGGAGTTTACTTATAATAATGGGTATCAGGAATCCTTGAATATGAATTTATTTGAGGCTCTCTAGGAGAGGAGTTGTAATACTCCTATCAGCTGGAGTAATCCAGTGAGCAAGGTGTTGATTGGCCTAAATATGTTGAGAAAGACAGAGAAATAGATGCAAGTTATTAAAAGGATTTTGAAAGTAGCACATGATAAGCAGAAGAGTTGTACAAATCAACATATATCATTCAAGGAGTTTCAGGTTGGGGAGCATGTGTACTTGTGTATCGAGCCCAAGAAGAGCTCCTTAAAGATTGGTCCATGTGAAAAGTTGGCACCTCGTTATTATGGACCCTTTGAGATAGTTGAAAGGATTAGACCAGTGGCATATGGGCTTGATTTTCCTCCATCATTTAAAATCTATGATGTTTTCCATGTTTCATTGCTTAAAAGATATGTACAAGATGTTTATCATGTGATTGATTGGTCTAGATTATAGGTGGAACCAAAGGGAGAGTTCCAACCCGAATCTCAGTGCATATTGCAGCGGAATAAGCTCATGATCCCGAACTGAGCACTAGAAAAAGTTAAAGTGTAATGGTAGCACTTTGGGTCCGATGAAGATACATGGGAGATGGTTGATAAGATGCAGGCATTATATCCTTCTTTATTTTATTGTTAAATCAAATTTCCTTATATATAGATATATATATATATATTATATAATATATATATATTATATATAATCATTGTAAGTACTGTTAGCTTCCTATACCAATAGGTTTCATGTTTCATGATAGACTGGGGAAGTACCCAATATGTTCATCCTTTTCATACTGCAAAGGTTCCATATTTTGAAGAAATTCACTGTGTATAGGTGGTTGACTCTTGTCACAATTGATGATTAGCTAGACAGCCTAATCCTGGCTAGATCATGTTTGAATTTACTTGTCTTAGAATAGAGAATAAAGGTTTGCACAAACAGTTTAAGATTAGCAGGAAAGTAGTCAGGAGAGAAGCAAAGGGTCTCAACAGCTTAATCTGAGCCCTAGAAGAAATAAGGGTAGATTTAGATAGGGGGGCAGCTAAAAGAAAAGAGAAAAATCAGGGTTTGCTAGTTCAAATGCACCCGATGAGAATGAAGAGAAAATGCCATGTATACTAGGTTGGGTAGGCAGTTTTGATGGTATAGAAGCATGGTTTGTGGGAAATTTTCTCCTTGGGAACAAGTTGTCATCTCACAAAATCATAAGGTACCATGGCAAGGTGGCTACAAAACAAATCGAGCATGACTAATTCCCCTCCCCATTTTCCTAAGAAACACTTACTAACATTCCCCCTAAAGTGCAATGAGATTTTCTCATTACCTTTATTCCACTTCATCCCATGGCAAAACTAAGTGAAAAGATGTCTTACCTAGGCGAAACGAGCCACATTTCTTGTGTAAAAAGTCTTTATTCCATCTTACCAAAGTCTCCCAAACTTCACCATTTTTCATCCTTTCCTCCCCCCCTGGCCTAAGCTTTCACTCTATAAAACTTAGCATAAACCATACAAACCCATCCCCCACAATCATATTATCCTACTAACCTTATTATATAGCTCCTATGTACATTTCCCCCCCCCCCAACCTTACTATGTATAAAAACACAAAAATCCCTAAAAAATCTAATACCCCGTCCCTTGGTTAACTATAGCCATATTTTAACATTTTTCTAGGGAATTATTGGTCCACCAGGGGCCAATAACAACCATCCACGTGCCCATCGGGACTTATTTGGCCTCTGGCTAAATAAATAGCCAAAAACCCGCATTTTTCCCAAAAAACACACTTTTCCAAAGTCCGAAAATGCACCAAAAAACATTACAAATCGCATAAATTAAAGCGCGTCCCCCGCTGCTAAATGACCACCACCTCCATCACCCGCCAACTGTCCGATCGCTGCTCCCAGATCCGACGGTAGTCGGCGATTTCGGAAGCCCCAACTTGCCGATCGATAGCATCCAGGGGATGGGCGGTATTTTCACCGTACCGAGGACGCGTGTCAAGCGCCTGGTGCGTTCGGAGCCCCCTCCCCCGAAACCACTTTCCCCCAAAAGCGATCCGATAATACCACTTACCACCCGCCCCCTCCCTGCTGACGTCATGCCCACGTCACCTAATGACATCACCCGCCATGTCACCCGCCACGTCATATGCCACGTCACCTGCCATGTCAGCATCCGTACCACGCTAAATGACAAAAATGACGTCATGCTGACATCATCCCAAAAAAGCGCCCCTAACCCGCTAAAGTCAAATTTTTCGGGTAAAAGGGTGAAAACCTTTGTTTTTACCATTTACCTTAATTTTTTCCAAGTGACCTGTGCATGCAAAATTACATGCAAAACACCATTTTCGACCATTCAAAGCCTGCCAACCAGCAAGTTTATTACACAGCTCGGCCCCTCGGCTCACCTGGTCACCTGCAAATTGGCCATTCCGTCGAGAAAACAGGTATTTACGACAATTTTCCCCCGACCCTGTTTTTATTGCTTTTCTCTGTAAAATTGGCCATGGAACCTATAAATTTGAAAAGAAGAACATTGTGTTGCTGCCCAAATTATCCCAGAACCTCTGCCTTGCTAAAATTCACCACCAAATCACATAGTGAACTAAAATTGAGCTCGTTCAGCTCTACAAGCTCTCCAAGAAACCCCTAAAGCTGCCTCTTTCCCATATTTGAAGCCCATTGTGTCAAAGAAGCCCATAGCTCCTATTTTTCCAGCTGAGTTCAATCCACAGAGCTAAATTGAAGCCAACAAACCAGTTTCAACGGTGAAAATTCCGAAGAAAACCACAGAGCCATCATTCTGCCCATTTTGCCTGCACATATTCAAAAATTCCAATTTCAAAAGCAACAGAGCTTAGCCATGGAAGGTCCAGTGGCCTTAAACATCACTCCCCTCAATTCACCCCACAAAGAGTTGGAACATTTGCCCTTGGCTGATAGAGATTATCTAATTCAAGACCTAGTAGGCTTCCAAAACCATCTTCAAGCAGTTTGTGAGCTCAGAAATAATTACTTAAATCAAGATGATGTTTATGGCATTTGGGAATCAAACCTTCCCAGATACTACCTCCCCTCTGTGAATATATTCCCTGAGATCATTCACCTCTGTTGTGAGAACTATGAGCCAACAAAAAGGGCAGTTAAGAGTCCATCTAGGACTACTCTTTTTTATATCACTCCTGACTCTATAAATCAGATGTTGAACTTCAAACCAACCCACCTCCAATTTCCTCTTACCATGAAGTACTTGCTGGATGAACGTCCCAAACTCTCAAGCTCAGAGATAACCATAATTGCCAAAGTGTTCATGAGAGCAGATAGCCAGCCTAAGGAGCCACCTCCTTTTCACTATGTCTGTTTCACTGAAATGGGAAGATTAGTGGTTGATATGATATATTTCGTGTCGGGGTTCAAGACAAGTGAGCATATTAATGAAACCATACTGGTTATGATGTCTATCTTTACCCCAGGGCAGCCCCCTGCTGTCAAATACAACTATGCCAAGTTTATTGCCAATAAGATGCATGACCAATTGTTGAGGCTAGATAGGGAGGGAATCTTCAAATATTCTTCCTATATCTATCATCTATTTTTATATTACCAGCCAGATATCTTCCAAATCCCCATGAGAAAATTGGACCATAAAGGGGAAAGGAGGTCTGTGATTTTTTGGACCCCAATCTTTCATGATGTTCGCGACTCTCCCTACTCTTATTATGATTTTGTTGATTTATACCCGGTCTCTTCCCTCTTAATGAGAACTCCTCCTCCCAGACTAACACATGATATGCAAAAAATACTACAGCTCTCCAAAAACTATAAAATAGGTGACTGGTACTTCTACTAGAATCACACTATTCTGAGGATATATGGCTGTGAGCTATGCCCCTACAAGCTGCCCAGGTATGTGCCAATGAGACTGTTTACCTTGGAATATTTCAGGCAATTCATCAATTCAGATCTAAGTCACTTCCATAGCACAAAGAAAAAGGCTCGATTGAAACTCAGAGACCAATTAGACCCCTTTGTTATGAACAAGAAAGAGGGATGGAAGGATGTTGATGAACTATTGGGTCAAACATTCAAACTCAAGAGAAGCTTTTGGTGGGTACCCTATGACCCATATGGCTTTATCAATGCAAGAAGGGTAAAATATAGGCTAGCACCCTATGAAAACTATAGCATCCCTGACATAGAAAAGTATGCCAACCAAGATGAGTGGTTGGAGGGCACACTAGTTGAAGAGTTAACTGAGGAAGAAAAAATGGAACAAACCATGAAAGATTTGGAAAAAATTGTTGACTTGGAATATTTTGGGCAGGTGTCTTTCAAAAAGCCACAGCAAACCGGGGAGAGCTCATCAACTGCCACAACTGCACAATAGGTTGCCCAGGAAAGGACTACACCAACAACAGGGACAACAAAGGGTAAGGAGTTAGTAGTGGTAGAACAATAAACCATGGAAGAACAGCCTACTACCTCAATGGAACACAGTCAAGGGCAAGCCCCTTCACTACAGACACAAGCACCATAGGTACCAGCACTGCAGACTCCTCTTCCTGAGGAGAGAAGTAAGAAAAGGGACGGAGAAGAGACCACACCTACAAGTGGGTCAATAGGGCAGCAAGAGGCTAAGAGGCAAAGGGTAGATCCTCCTGAAGAGGACAGTATGGAAGACATTACTGAAAGCCAAAGAGGAGAGAGGGCCATCAGCCAACAGACTTCTGCTAGCTCTCACAGACAAGAAGGAGGAAGGCAGCATGGAATGGAAGTCTCCTCCTCAAGGTCACAGGCCAAGAAACCATCAAACATCAAACGGTCATTCATAGAGATTAAATCTCAAAATGAGTAATTATGAATTTAGTTGTATGACCAGTTTCTTAAGATGACACCCTCCAAACAACATAGACTAATGGCAACCTATGACATCAAGGAGCATAAAATGATTTTAAGTCATTTCAAGCCCAAGGTTGAGTAGCCACAATCTATAGCTGACTACATAAGGACCAATCTAGAGGTTCTTGCCAAGGACATTCACCTAATGGACCAAATCGAATTGCACAAACGAACGGGTGAAATGGTTTATGCCACACTGGCAGACAAGGCAATGCTGGCCCACCAATTAAAAGAGTCATTGAGTAATACATCTGCTCAATTGGATTTAGAGAAGATCCCTTCTCTATCCAAAGACAACCGAATAAAGACTCGGGAAGAAATAATTGTTGAGTCGGGACATGATCCCAAGGATGCCAAGGGCATCAAAGCATTGATAAAAAAGAAGGAGGAAGATATTGATGCCCTTAGAAAGCAATTGAAGCTGCCTGTCACCATGCATCCCCAAACAACAGAACTAGCACAAGAAAAAGCAGAAGAGGATGTCATGGATTTATTGATGAGAATGAACCAAAGGTTGATGCAGACAGAGCAAGAGTTGGAGAAAGCATTGCAAACTAAGCAGGGAGAGTTGACCTCCCAGCCACCCGAAACAACTCCAACAATTGCCTCTGCTCCCCCCACAGACACAGCAACAATCCCTCCCACTAAGCCACCATCGACAATAGGTACAGCAACCACAGATGCTACAACAACAATAACAACAGAGCCTGAGACCAGCATGAGGATGGAGGAAATGATGAAGGCAGTGAAAGAGCTAGAAGCTCAAATGTCAGAGCTCAAAGAGACAAAAGAAATACTAGCCAAGCTAGAAGTGCGCTATGACAAATCTAAAATAACAGTGGCAGAGAAGACTAGAGAGGTGAAGGCCCTGGAGAACAAGGTGAAATCACTGGAAAAGGATCTCACCTTGCATAAACCTCTGGCAGATATCAAAATGATTTTGTGGACCAAGATTGGCCTGTCCATTACTGACCAATGGCGATCAATTCAGACAATGTATGAACAAATTGAATTAATAGAAAGGGCACAAGAGCAAATACAGAGGGCTTGGGCATCATTAGGAAAAATGCTTGAGCAGGCCAATGCGCTCATCCATTTTTTGAACACCAATACTAAGGAACAATTAGCAGCTTTAGAGATCACTAATAGGAGAGGCACCATTTTGACAATAAAGAAGGTGCTAACAATGAGAACTCTTAGACAGACTCTGGAAAGAAAGTGTCAAGAGATGCAGATGGATATTAATGCCTTCACAGAGAAATTCACCAACTTGCATCAAAAGGGTCTACCCAGTTTAGTAACAAGCAATCAAAAATTGTTATCACATCAACAATATGCTCATTGGGTGAACATGTATGTAACAAATCAGATCAATGCATCATCCAGCAGCTCAGAAAACACAAGACCTCCTTCCAGACAGAGCTTGTATGACAAATTGGAGAATTTGTTTTTTATAGAACATGAAATAAATCATCTTTTTGAAGTCAAGCCTAATTCTTACAGGTATACTGAAGCTGATGAAATACTGGTAAAAATACAAAGACATCAATTGCCCACAGAACACTGGTGGCAGAGTATGCTGGAAGTTGTGCCTAAGTAAATTTGGATCTTTTTGCCTATGTACACCTGGTCACAAAGCAAGACACGTGGCAGATATGAGCTCAAGCCAGGATCAGGACACATTAAAGATGAATCAAGAGCAGGTAAACAGATCAGGATAGCAACACGAGAAAGCAAAATAAGGACATAACTACCAGCCGAATTCTTGGGTGAAAAGTCTAAAATATCTTGTCAATTAAAGCAGCTAGCACAGCCACAATAACTCCTACCTTCATTTCTGCATTTATGTCTCTGACAAAGTAGTTGAAGGAAGTTATTGCTCCTTATCTTATCCTCAAGATATTTTGTAAACTCTCTTTTTGTATAAATACCCCCCCAAAGAATGTATTCGGGGTTGGTGATTCTCCTATCGAACTGCGTTGTAACTCAGATATTTATTAATACAAAGGGCGTTGAAATGCATTGCTGCTGGACCTTCTGAAAGTGGATGTGATGATTCAGGACTCTGCTACAGAATTCCCGTGTCTTTCTTTGGCTCAGTAAATTATTCTAACTCTGTTTTCGTGTTTTCTGTGTTTGCAAATCTCATATATGTTTCATAATCTTAACAACAGGGAAAAAGAATAGCCCATAAATTGTTTAAATACACTATGTGTTCAATTGTTGTTGTTATTTATGTTTTCTTCACAAATAGCATAAATAGAAATTCTTAAATGCTTCTGTTTCTAGTAATTCCTTCATTCTGAACATTTTCAAGGGATTCTTCGCTGCTCCTTGAAAATATTCAAGCACCTTCCCTCTGCCACCATGATAAAGGATTCTTGACTGCCCTTTATCCCCTTGCCTACATCCCATCAATTACTAGCTTTCAATATTGTTCCAAATTGATTATCTTGCTCTGTAGTATTGCCTATCATCACAAAAACACACTCAGCAGTCCATCTTCATAGACTCCATTTCCCAATGGAATTAACACTTTCAGACTTGCATCCTACCTCTGTTTGAAATCACCATCCAAACCTCTGCACATCATAACTAGCATGAAACTTCAAATAAACAAAGTTAAATCATATAGAGAGAGCCCTCTCTGGATGCAGTTTGGCTAGAAATTGCATCTAAAAGATTGGTTAGTGGTTACCTCGGCCGTATTCCCTTTTCTCACAAGTTTTTGGGAACAACCTGAGTGATAACATCATTGGCGAATCCGCTAGGGAACGAATGAATGTTTGTTACTACTGTTTAAATCTCTAAAGCTACTTCAGTCCAACTCTAGTTTAGCTTTAGGTTCTAAACAGCTCCCTCAAAGATTTGTTTGGCCATCCTTGTTTCAAACCTCCCTGAAGGAAGGCCCCAAATTCTCCTACATTTTACTAGCTTCCTTTAAAGTATTTTCAAAACTTGTATCCTTCAAGAATTCCTAGAAAATACCAAAACATACTTAGAAGCTGGCTCCAAAGAAGAAAACTCGATACACGAGGTCAAACCCAGACCCAAATCCTCCAGCTATTTTTGAAAATCCAAATCTGATTGCTAAGAGCCTTAGGAAACCAGAAAATTAAGAGAGTTATGTTGATTCAAACCTTGAACCATCCCAGCAGAAACCCATTCAAATTAAATCTATTGCAGCAAATTCTCAAACCCTTCTTCCTATTGCTATAGCTTCTTCCAGTTCACCTTTATTACTCCAAGCTCTCTTTTCCACCCCTCCATCCACAACACTTATCTCAGCCCCTACCCCTGTGCTTCCATTTGTCCCACTTTTCCCTGCTAATATGGCAAATATATATGCCCCCCTGCAGTTGCATGCCAATCCAGGGGCTATGCCACAGGATTACTAGGGCAAAATTACCTACTTTGATGGTACAAGCACTTACATTGCTCAACAACCTACCAAGAGGATGATAGACTATTTTGAAAACTATGAGATTGATGATAATGATGTTAGGATGAAAATTTTTATCCAAAGCTTAATTGGTGATGTAAGGGCATGGTTTAGGTCACTCCCTACAAACACAATAGCTAATGCAGATGCCCTTTATCAAACTTTCCTAAACAGGTGGGAGAAGAAAAAGGACCCTTTAAACATCTTAGTTGAATATGAGAAAATGAAAAGAGGCCCACAATAGAGTGTCCAAGATTATTGTGCCGGATTCAACAATACATACCTTGCTATTCCAATAAATCTTAGACCACCACCAGACTTAGCATTGATTAAATTCCCTGATGGTTTTGACTCAGACATGGCTTACCAGCTCAGGGAGAGAGCTCCTTCTAGCCTTGAAGATATGCAGAGTATAGTTGTGAGTGTTTAAGCTAATCTAATTTCCAAACGAAATCGAGCTAGGACTGAAAGAAGAACAACTTTAAAAGAGGAACCCTCTGCCTTTGAACAGAAACTTGATGCAATTATTAAAGGCATGGATAGGTTGGGAGACAGAGTGGAAACTATTGAGAGGAAGTCTTCATGGGACAGCCAACCAAACAATAATGCAAGAAATCCAAACTTTAGGAAAAATCAAAACCCCAATGTAGGAAAAGTTGGTCAACACCAAAACATAAGGCCTCCCTTCCAAGAAAACTATGTAAAAGCTTCCACATCTAGTGAACCAACAGAGGACCCACACATTAATATAATGGGTCTCGACAGTGGCCAACCAATTTTCCTAACTCAAGAAGACCAAGAGGCTCATACTCTTAGTCAGTGTCAAATCAAATCAGGGGAATCCTTTGATTTTAAGCAAGGATATGAAACAGCTGTGTATGAAGTCCATAAGCAATACAACTTGGGAAGTAGGAGAATTTACATCCCTGATGGTCCCAAGCAAAAGACAATCAAGCAACCTACCAAAACTAAACTCAAGGACTCTCATGTACCAATCATCCCTACATCCACTTCCAATCCAAATAGTCCAACAGTTGAAGATGTTTCAGACAAAGATGAATCAAAACAACACCCTACATTTGTCTCTCCACTCAAAGAAGTAGAAGAAGAACCATTGGAAGATGGTGAGAAAGCAACCCTAGTTGATCACAATATTCCAGCAAAAGAGGCAGTTGTTGAAAACTCAGTTCAAAGACACAACCTTGTCGCCCAAAATATCAAAACACAAACAAGAAAACCCTTTAATATGGAGGCAGAAATAAGTAATTTAAAAGTTTCCATCCCATTATCTGAATTAGCAAGGCATGAAGTGTTTAGGGAACAAATCAACAGATCATTACAAATTTCAGAAAACAAAGATTCAGTGAACATCCTTGATGATCAGCCAGAACTTATATTTGGCCCTGAAGCAAATGGTAAAACAGTAGATGGAGGTGTCCCTCCCTTTTATGTAAGTTTAAACATTCATGACAAGGTGCTTCACAATGCAATGTTTGATTCAGGAGCTTCACATAATCTGATGCCAAAATTTGTCATGGAAAAGTTGGACCTAGATACCACAAGGCCATACAAAGACTTGTTTTCCTTTGATTCCAGTCAGTTCTGGTGTCTAGGCTTAATCAAGGATCTATGTGTGTCATTAGTCCAATACCCAGCCAAGACAATTCTCATGGATGTGGTGGTAGCTAATATTCCACCCAAGTATGGAATGTTGTTATCCAGATCTTGGGGTGCCAAGCTACAAGGGTCTTTGCAACTAGACATGTCTTATGCCACTATCTCAGTGTTCGGCTAGCCTAAAAGGCTATACCGAGAAACTTTGATGAAGTATGTGGTAAGTAGTCAAGAAAAACCCCAAAACTTTCCCATTTATTTTGTACATTCAGACATGGACTCTTTTATCTTATACAACACTCAGATTCAAACCCAAACTGATGTAAAAATGGTGACTTTAAGTCAGGATGAATTCCTAGACAAAAAATCCATAGTTCAGATTCAAGAAATCTTGTAAAACAATAAATTAACAGTCACACATAAAGAATCTTATAAGACTGCAAATCAAACTATCCCTGCTGAGCAAATGGAAAAGGCTGCTAATACAAGTGCAAATCAAGAAAACCTATGGTATCTTGAATTTGATGGATCTATTAATAAGCTAGGAGCAGGAGCAGGGGTTTGGATACACAATATGAAGGATGACCACGCTGAGGGACATGCATTTAGATTAAATTTCAGGTGCACTAACAACATGGCCGAGTATGAAGCCCTCCTTTTAGGACTCAAAGTGATAAAAAACTTAGGTGCAGCTCGAATATCAATTTTGGGAGACTCTGACCTCATCATTCAACAAATAAAGAGTAACTTCATCACAAATGATCTTAGGTTGAGGTCATATAGAACTGTTACAATGGAAATTCTCAACACCATTCTTGAAACCCAACTGACCAAGATTCCAAGGAATAAAAGTCTGCATGCCCATAGTCTAGTAACTTTTGCAAGCACTTGAAAATTTCCATTTAAACCTAATCACCTATTCACTGCTGAAATAAAACATAGACCTGCAGTACCAGATAATGTCAAAAACTGGCAGGTGTTTGAAAATGATACACAAATCAACAATTTCCTAACTTTGAAAGAAGAGTTCACAAGCACAAAAATGGATACCAACACTACAGAGGAAAGCAACCAAATGGACAAAATTGAAACACATATCTCTGCTAAAATAGCCAACCAACTGCTACATCCCACCAAGTTCACTAAAACAGATCTACAGCAACTTCATGAAAAAGAAGGTGAGGATGCAATTGCAGCAGAATGTGAAGTTATTGAGCTGAAGGATAACTTTCTACCTACAGGCCTCACTCCTTTAGAGGACATTTTTGACTCAAATGACATCTCTAGGAAACCTAAAATGCAGCCATTAAATGCAGAAATTGAGGACTGTAATCTAGGAACTGCAGAAAATCCCAAAATGATAAAATTGTCCAAAGCTCTGCCTCATGACCAAAAACTCAAGTATATTGAATTGTTCAAAGAATTTCAAGATACCTTTGCATGGAGTTATGAGGACCTAAAGTCTTATGATACTGCAGTAATCCAACACACAATACCTCTCAAAGAAAACCAAAAGCCTTTCAAACATAAACTTAGGAGGGTCAACCCTGTGCTGCTCCCTTTGATTGAGAAAGAAGTTAAGAGAATGTATGAAGCTGGAATTATAGCTCCAATCAGATTCTCAAAATGGGTTTCAAATTTAGTGCCCACTAGAAAGAAGACAATGGAGATAAGGTTGTGTGTTGACTTGAGAAATTTGAACAAAGTCTCGTTAAAGGAAAATTACCCTTTGCCCAAAATGGATCACATTCTGCAAAGGGTAGTGGGTGCTTCAAGGATATCACTGTTAGATGGATTCTCAAGCTTCAATCAAATCTTACTGCACCCTGATGACCAAGATAAAACTGCTTTCACCACCCCTTGGGGAACATTCAAATATGTGAAAATGCCATTTGGACTCAAGAATGCAGGAGCAACTTTTCAAAGAGCCATGGATATTGCCTTTGCTAAAGAAATCCATGAATTTTTAGTCATTTACTTAGATGACCTTACAGCTTTCTCCAAATCAGATCAAGAGCACCTAGATCATCTAAGGCAAGTATTCTTAATTTGCAGAAAACATGGTATATCATTAAACCCAAAGAAATCCTTGTTTGGACTAGAAGAAGGAAAATTATTGGGCCATATCATCTCCAAAGAAGGTATTAGGATTGACCCAGACAGAATACAAGCCATCTTACAAGTCCCTCACCCCAGAAACATTAAAGAACTACAAGCCTTTTTGGGAAAGATCAACTTTCTTAGAAGATTCATACCAAACATGGCTGAGCTAATAAGATTGTTGAACAACATGCTCAAAAAAGACTCCAAGGTCAAGTGAACAATGGAAACTAAGCAAGCCTTTGAAGAAATCAAACAAGCTTTAACTCAAACACTAGTCCTCACAAGCCCCAATTTTGATAAAGACTTTATCATATTCTCATTTGCATTAGAACACACAATTGTTGTTGTCTTGCTCCAAAAAGATGACCAGGGATGTGAAAAACCAATAGCCTTCTTCAGCAAATCCCTTAGAGATTCTCCACTTAAATATTAAATCATGGAGAAACAAGCATATGCCCTTGTAAAGGCCATCAAGGACTTCAGAGTTTACATCTTGTACTCTCATGTGATCTCTTATGTGCCCAACACTGTTGTTAAAGACATCCTAACCCAAGAAGGCATTGAAGGCAAAAGGGGCAAATGGATAGCTACTGTTTGGTCAATTTAGTGTGATCTAAATTGCTATTTATATTGTCAACTCGGGGTTCGTAAACTGACGAAGTGAGGTGTACTATTTGTACTTAGATAACCATTTTCTTAGGTTTTTGTCGTTTTAAGCTTTTTAGTTTGTTTTTGGATTTTATTCTTTTCTTAATGTGTGGTGATGAAAGTGAAGTGTGAAGTGTGTGGAGTGTAAATGGTGATGATTTCTAAACTTGAAAAATGCTCAAAAGAAAGCTTTACAGTAACTGAAATGAAATCAATTCTTAAGAGAAAACAAAATGCATCAAAAAGTGAACTAATGGCAATGGCCCAGTATCCTTGCTGCTGAAAATGTAAAGAAAGCAAAAACTTGAAAAACAACTCAAACTTAAAGTAAAGCAGCTAATTCACACTACTCTAACTTTTTAGATCCTTTGCGCTTCGGCTCAATCTACCTAATGGGAAGTAATCATAAACAAGTTAAGCAATATGATATTTAACTGTTCAAGAAAGTAAATTGCATAAAGAAACTAATCACACTACTTGAATTCTCCAAATCCTTTACCCCTTAGCTCAATCTACCTTGGGGAAGTAATCATGAACATAACAAGCAATATGATAACTAAATGTAAATTGCAGAAAAGAAATTAATCACACTACTTAGACTCTTCTAGTTCTTTACCATTCAGCTCAATCTACTTTATGGAAAGAAACTATGAGTAAGTAATATGACATCTAAATCACACTACAATTAGTGATATTCTGATCTCCTACTGATATAGTCATTTGACCACAGAAAGAAATCATAAATTGTTAAGTAGTATGATATCTAACTAGCAGAAAAAGAAATAAACAAATAACAACTTGAAAAGGACAATGCTGAATGTAAACTACAGAAAATAAAGGTTAGCAAGAAGGACAAGATGATCACATATGCCAAAAGTTATTAAAAAAAATGAAATATTGCCCGGGCTACCTAAGAGAATCTGCATAAAGCACTGATTAGTTTAGAAAGATAAATATATGAACAACAGAAACATAAAGCATATTATGTACAACTAATGATAAAACAAAAGCATAATGAAACTAAACAAATACTTTACAGGGCTTCAGCGTGCAGGGGCCCTCTGCCACTTCATCCAATCAAACAATCACACGGCTATCTTCAGAAAGGTCTTCTCATATATTTAAATCAACAACATATAAAACAGTGGGGTGACTAAATAACCAGCAATGTGCAGAAATTACATAAACAGTTCAGAATTTCTATGCATCCAAAAGTCTCTTTACAGCGCTCAACAACGCGTTATTTATAATGTAAAAATTCTACAGTTAACTGATCAACAACTATGCTATTAACTGGGTGCCATAGACACGTAGATCTCTTCAGCCGAGATCTAGTGTAACTGTCGTTATGCTTCTTAAATCTTCGGAGTGGTTGGCTGTTAGATTCATTGTTCAAGAACGATCCTCAGGTGCGCTGGAGCCTCCGTGAGCTGGGAACTAGGACACGTATCATTCACGTGCCCAAAACAGTGACGTGCCACCGTTGAACTCTTTGGTTGGCCATGTCTTTGACTTTGGTTGACCGCAGCCTCTAATGGATGATTTGGCCGGTTCGAAGGAACACGATCCATGTACATGCCATTTGGAGCTTGCCCATATAGCCCGTTCCTTCCGAGGACACCTGGAGCACAGCTTTTAACAAAATAGCTGTAGAATCTTGTGCTGGCTGCAGAAACCTGTGCTGGCTGCGGAAACTGACAAGTTTCTGCAGCTGCATGAACAAAAGACTAAACCAAACAACAGACATCAGTATAGTTAGAAAACCATATAAACAGTCCTTTTTATACTATAATGCAATGATTCAACCACTGGATGAGTGAAATGAGTGGAGAATGAGGGTTAAGAGGGTGTATAGGAAGGTGCAAGGTTGAGGCTCAACAGTAAGTCAGTTATCATCTGTTGATATTAAAATTTCAGATGAAGATAAGTGCATCAGTCTGTTGTGTTCTCTACCAGATTTGTGGGATAGTCTGGTTATTGCAATAGGTAGCAATGCCACTGCTTTGCAGTTTAATGAAATAGTCTCAGCCTTGCTGACGGCGGAGATGAGACGGAAAAATATGGACAGCCAGAATGGTGATGCCTTGTCTGTACGAGGATGGTCCCAGAACACAAACAAAAATAAGTCATTGAGTGGGAGATCTAAATCTAGAGGGAGATCTAAATCTCCAGGAAAACCTATAAAGGTGGTGTGCTGGAAATGCGGAAAGGAAGGGCACTTCAGAAGGGAGTGTAAATCTAAAGCTCCTGATAAAGGAAAGGCATCTAATTATGCTCCTTCTGCAGAGGCGAAAATCACCTCAAATGAAGGTGGGGATGTGTACTTGGCTTCTTCAAGTACACATGTAGATCATGAGGCATGGTTGATTGACTCGGGTGCATCCTTTCATTTCACTCACCATAGAGAGTGGTTCTGCGAGTATGAGAAATACGATGGTGGTGATGTCTTCTTAGGAGATGATAGGAAGACTAGAATCATTGGTCGCGGAAAAGTAAAGGTGAAGTTGCAACGTGGAAGGGTTAGAACCCTTCCAAGTGTTCTGCATATTCCTGCGTTGGCCAGAAATCTGATTTCTATAAGCAAGTTGGATGATGCAGGTGTAAAGGCAGTGTTCGAGAAGGATACCTGCAAGATGGTGCGAGGAGCAGTGGTATTGATGCGGGGAGTTCGGATTGGAACTCTATACAAGCTGCAAGGTAGCACTGTTGTTGACGGGTGCAATAGCTCTGTGGTTCCTGAAAATGGAGCAGAAAATCTAGTGGTCTCTGGAGAGAAGACCATGTTGTGGCATCAAAGGCTTAGATATATTGGAGAGAAGGGCCTTCGAATACTTCATGGTGAAGGTATGGTATAAGGTATGGGTAATAGCTCTCTGGATTTTTATTTCTGTGAAAATTGTGTATATGGGAAGCAGAATCAGGTGAGTTTCCCCTCCTGTGGTAAGAGGACAAAACAAATATTAGAGCTTGTGCATAGTGATGTGTTTGGACCTGTGAAAATTCCATCACTGGGTAAGTCTGTGTACTATGTATCATTTATAGATGACTTCTCAAGGAACACATCGATATATTTCCTTAAGAAGAAATCTAAAGTCTTTGACAGGTTTAAAGAATTTAAGGCTTTGGTGGAAAATCAGACAGAGAAGAAGATAAAGGTACCGAGGACAGATAATGGTGGAGAATTCTGTAGCAAGGAATTTGAAGAATTTTGTAAGAAGTGTGGTATAGCACGGCAGAAGACTACTCCATATACACCTCAGTAAAATGGAGTCGCAAAAAGAATGAACAAGATGTTGATGGAAAGGGAAAGAAGCATTCTCAGTGGTGTCGGGTTAGGACAGGAATTCTGGGCAGAGGCGGTGGATACTACATGTTACTTGGTCAACAGGTCACCTTCATCAGCGTT
>APFE030847474.1:0-31312 GCA_000404065.3 Pinus taeda | reverse complement strand
CTGATCAGTTTACAAAGATAAAGATATGAACAACAGAAACATAAAGCAACATATTATGTACAAGCTAACAATAAAACAAAAGCATAATGAAACTAAACAAATACTTTACAGGGCTTCAGCGTGCAGGGGCCCTCTGCCACTTCAGCCACTCAAATAATCACAAGACTATCTTCAGAAAGGTCTACTCATGTATTCAAATCAGCAACATATGAAACAGTGGGGTGACAAGATAACCAGCAGCGTGCGGAAATTACATAACAGTTCAGAAATTCTATGCATCCAAAAGTATCTTTACAGCATTTGACAACGCGTTATTTATAATGTAAAAGTTCTACGGTTAACTAATCAACTACTTATGTTATTAACTGCGTGCCATAGACACGTAGATCTCTTGAGCCGAGATCTAGTGTAACTGTCGTTATGCTTCTTAAATCTTGGAGTGGTTGGATGTTAGATTCATTGTTCAAGAACGATCCTCAGGTGTGATGGAGCCTCCGTGAGCTGGGAACTAGGCCATGTATCATTCACGTGCTCAAAACAGTGACGTGCCACCACTGGACTCTTTGGTTGGCCACGTCTTTGACTTTGGTTGACCGCGGCCTCTAATGGGTGATTTGGCCGGTTCGAAGGGACACGATCCATGTACATGCCATCTGGAGCTTGCCCATATATCCCGTTCCTTCAGAAGACACCTGGAGCACATCTTTTAACAAAATAGCTGCGGAATCCTGTGCTGGCTGCGGAAACCTGTGCTGGCTACGGAAACTGACAAGTTTCCGCAGCTGCATGAACAAAAGACTAAACCAAACAATAGACATCAGTATAGTTAGAAAACCATATAAAAACTCCTTTTTAAACTATAATGCAATGATTCAACCACTGGATGAGTGAAGTGAGTGGAGTATGAGGGTTAAGAGGGTGTGTAGGAAGGTGCAAGGTTGAGGCTCAATAGCTACCATACTGGAATATGACATTGAAATTAAACCAACAAAACTGATAAAAGGACAAGGACTAGCTAAACTCATGACTGAAACTAACTTTCAAGCCCTTAACATAAATCAATTGGATAATGAGCAGGAGATGGCGACTCCACAGATCAATCAAGCCTTTTTACAATCACCTTGGTATGCTGACATATCTTTTGTGTTATTAAACTTGCAAGCTCCTCCAGGATTATCCAGAACTAAGAAAAGATTTTTGAAAATGAAAGCCTCTAAGTTCTACATTTTAGATCATGTTCTCTTTTGGAAAAACCATGAAGGTGTTTTATTAAATTTTCTAATCAAAGAAGAAACTGACAAAGTACTTAAAGAATTTCATGCAGGGGATTGTGGTGGACATTTGTATTGGAAATCAACTGCTGATAAAATCCTAAGGGCTGGATTTTATTTTCCCATCCTATTTGCTGATGTGAAAAAATATGTAACTTCTTGTCACAAATGCCAAATTTTCGAAGGCAAGAAAAAGTTGCTGCCTCTACCCCTCAAGCCCATTTCCATTGAGAAACCATTTCAACAATGGGGCTTGGACTTCATTGGGGAAATCCACCTTTCATCCTCTGGCCAGCACAAGTGGATTTTGACTGCTACAGACTATTTTACCAAGTGGATAGAAGCCATCCCTTGTAGGCAAGCCAATGTCTCAGTAATCATTCAATTCCTTGAGACCAACATCTTGTCTAGGTTTGGCTACCCGAAGAAAATTATTACAGATAATGTTGTTGCCTTTAAATCTAAGAAAATGATTAATTTCTGTCATAAATACCACATCACCTTGGGCCATTCCACAGCCTATTACCCCCAAGGTAATGGCCTAGCTGAATCCTCCAATAAGAGCTTGATCAACATCATTAAGAAAGTCTTGGAAGAGAACAAGAAGAACTGGCATAAAACGCTTGTGAATGCCCTATGGGCAGACAGATTGACCACCAAGAGATCTATTGGGACCAACCCCTATCAATTGGTTTATGGAATGGAGGCAGTATTCCCTTCTTCTTTGGGAATCCCAGTGATAAAGCTGCTACAAGAGATACAAGAAGAACCTAATGATATTTAGAGAAGGATCAATCAAACTATTTACTTGCAGCAAACAAGAGAAGAGGTCTATTACAGAGCCCAAGTCCTACAAGAAAAGCTTAAAAGATATTTGACAAAAGAACCAAAGCAGAGGATTTTTTCATTGGGGATAAAGTTTTAAAGTGAGATTCCAGAAGAGAAGATAGAGGAAAACATGGAAAATTTGATTTCTTATGGAGAGGACCATTTATCATTCAGACTGTACAAGGAAACAACACCTACTTTTTGAAAAGTTTGGATGGTACAGAGGCAGATGGTGGACCAGTCAATGGCAGAATGCTGAAGCACTATTTTCAGCCACCTTGTTAAGAATAGCAGCACTTCAACTTGTACATAGTAGTGTTTACTTTCTGCAGTTTATTACAGCAATAGGATAGGGAATAAGTTACAGCAAATTTTGAGGAAAAAGCAAGGAACTGTGTCACCTTTGGGTATTGCACTTCTATCATATCACAAGAAGCTAAAGAATCAAATTTGGGAGATGTGAAAATGATGAGAAATAACCAACCAGAGTACCCAAAACAGAGCTGCAATTTTGGAGTGAGTTCATGAGAAATACAGGTATTGCAAAGGAGCCATTTTGTGAACAACAAGGGAGAAATTTCAGAATACAGCAAAGAACTAAATATAAGGCCATCTAACCTGTTGTTCTTGACTTTTCACTAGGAAAAGCCATCCCCAAGTGGAGCCACTATTAGCTTCCTATACCAATAGGTTTCATGTTTCATGATAGACTGGGGAAGTACCCAATATGTTCATCCTTTTCATACTGCAAAGGTTCCATATTTTGAAGAAATTCACTGTGTATAGGTGGTTGACTCTTGTCACAATTGATGATTAGCCAGACAGCCTAATCCTAGCTAGATCATGTTTGAATTTACTTGTCTTAGAATAGAGAATAAAGGTCTGCACAAACAGTTTAAGATTGGTAGGCAAGTAGTCAGGTAGAGAAGCAAAGGGTCTCAACAGCTTAATCTGAGCCCTAAAAGAAATAAGGGTAGACTTAGATAGGGGGGCAGCTAAAAGAAAAGAGAAAAATCAAGGTTTGCTAGTTCAAATGCACCCAATGAGAATGAAGAGAAAATGCTAGGTATACTAGGTTGGGTAGGCAGTTTTGATGGTATAGAAGCATGGTTTGTGGGCAATTTTCTCCTTGGGAACAAGTTGTCATCTCACAAAATCATAAGGTACCATGGCAAGGTGGCTACAAAGCAAATGGAGCATGACTAATTCCCCTCCCCATTTTCCCAAGAAACACTTACTAACATTCCCCCAAAGGGCAATGAGATCTGCTCATTACCTTTAGTCCACTTCATCCCATGGCAAAACTAAGTGAAAAGATGTCTTACCTAGGCAAAACAAGCCACATTTCTTGTGTAAAAAGTCTTTATTCCATCTTACCAAAGTCTCCCAAACTTCACCATTTGTCATCCTCTCCTTCCCCCCTGGCCTAAGCTTTCACTCTATGAAACTTAGCCTAAACCATACAAACCCATCCCCCACAATCATATTAAACTACTAACCTTATTATATAGCTCCTATGTACATTCCCCCCCCTTAATATGTATAAAAACAAAAAACTCCCTAAAAAATCTAATACCCCGACCCTTGGCTAACTATAGCCATATTTTAACATTTTGCTAGCGAACTACTAGTCCACCAGGGGCCAATAACAACCCTCCACGTGCCCATCGGGACTTATTTGGCCTCTGGCTAAATAAATAGCCAAAAACCCGCATTTTTCCCAAAAAACACTTTTCCAAAGTCCGAAAATGCACCAAAAAACATTACAAATCACATAAATTAAAGCGCGTCCCCTGTTGCTAAATGACCGCCACCTCCATTGCCTACCAACCGTCCGATCGCCGCTCCCAAATCTGACGGTAGTCGGCGATTTCGGAAGCGCCAACTTGTCGATCGATAGCGTCCGGGGGATGGGCGGTATTTCAGCCATACCGAGGACGCGTGTCAAGTGCCTCGTCTGTTCAGAGCCCCCTCCCCGAAACCACTTTCCCCCAAAAGTAGTGCGATAATACCACTTACCACCCGCCCCCTCCCTGTTGACGTCATGCCCATGTCACCTGATGACGTCACCCACCATGTCACCCGCCACGTCATATGCCATGTCAGCATTCGTACCCCACTAAACGACAAAACTGACATCATGCTAACGTCATCCCAAAAAAGAGCCCCTAACCCGCCAAAGTCAAATTTTTCGGGTAAAAGGGTGAAAACATTTGTTTTTACCATTTACCTTAGTTTTTTCCAAGCGAATTGTGCATGCAAAATTACGTTTTCGGGTAAAAGGGTGAAAACATTTGTTTTTACCATTTACCTTAGTTTTTTCCAAGCGACTTGTGCATGCAAAATTACGTGCAAAACACCATTTTCGATCATTCAAAGCCTGCCAACCAGCAAGTTTATTACACAGCTCGGCCCCTCGGCTCACCTAGTCACCTGCAAATTGGCCATTCCGCCGAGAAAACAGGTATTTACGACAATTTTCCCCCGACCCTGTTTTTATTGCTTTTCTCTGTAAAATTGGCCACGGAACCTATAAATTTGAAAAGAAGAACATTGTGTTGCTGCCCAAATTATCCCAGAACCTCTACCTTGCTAAAATTCACCACCAAATCACATAGTGAACTAAAATTGAGCTCGTTCAGCCCTGCAATCTCTCCAAGAAACCCCTAAAGCTGCCTCTTGCCCATATTTGAAGCCCATTGTGTCAAAGAAGCCCATAGCTCCTATTTTTCCAGCTGAGTTCAATCCACAGAGCTAAATTGAAGCCAAAAAACCAGTTTCAACGGTGAAAATCCCGGAGAAAACCACAGAGCCATCGTTCTGCCCATTTTGCCTGCACAAATTCAAAATTTCCAATTTCAAAAGCAACAGATCTTAGCCATGGAAGGTCTAGTGGCCTTAAACATCACTCCCCTCAATGCACCCCACAAAGAGTTGGAACATTTTCCCTTGGCTGATAGAGATTATCTAATTCAAGACCTAGTAGGCTTCCAAAACCATCTTCAAGCAGTCTGTGAGCTCAGAAATAATTACTTAAATCAAGATGATGTTTATGGCATTTGGGAATCAAACCTTCCCAGATACTACCTCCCCTCTGTGAATATATTCCCTGAGATCATTCACCTTTGTTGTGAGAACTATGAGCCAACAAACAGGGCAGTTAAGAGTCTATCTGGGACTACTCTTTTTTATATCACTCCTGACTCTATAAATCAGACGTTGAACTTCAAACCAACCCACCTCCAATTTCCTCTTACCATGAAGTACTTGCTAGATGAAGGTCCCAAACTCTCCAGCTCAGAGATAACCAAAATTGCCAAAGTGTTCATGAGAGAAGATAGCCAGCTTAAGGAGCCACCTCCTTTTCACTATGCCTGTTTCACTGAAATGGGAAGATTAGTGGTTGATATGATATCTTTTGTGTTGGGGTTCAAGACAAGTGAGCATATTGATGAAACCATACTGGTTATGATGTCTATCTTTACCCCGGGGAAGCACCCTGCTGTCAAATACAACTATGCCAAGTTTATTGCCAATAAGATGCATGACCAATTGTTGAGGCTAGATAGGGAGGGAATCTTCAAATATTCTTCCTATATCTATCATCTATTTTTATATTACCAGCCAAATATCTTCCAATTCTCCATTAGAAAATTGGACCATAAAGGGGAAAGGAGGTCTGTGATTTTTTGGACCCCAATCTTTCATGATGTCCGTAGCTCTCCCTACTCTTATTGTGAGTTTTTTGATTTATTTGTATACCCAGTCTCTTCCCTCTTAATGAGAACTCCTCCTCCCAGACTAACACATGATATGCAAAAAATACTACAGCTCTCCAAAAACTATAAAATAGGTGACTGGTACTTCTACTAGAATCACACTATTATGAGGATATATGGTTGTGAGCTATGCCCCTACAGGCTGCCCAGGTATGTGCCAATGAGACTGTTTGCCTTGGAATATTTCAGGCAATTCATCAATTCAGATCTAAGTCACTTCCATAGCACAAAGAAAAAGGCTCGATTGAAACTTATAGACCAATTAGGCCCCTTTGTTATGAACAAGAAAGAGAGATGGAAGGATGTTGATGAACTATTAGGTCAAACATTCAGACTCAAGGGAAGCTTTTGGTGGGTACCCTATGACCCATATGGCTTTATCAATGCAAGAAGGGTAAAATATAGGCTAGCACCCTATGAACACTACAACATCCCTGACATAGAAAAGTATGCCAACCAAGATGAGTGGTTGGAGGGCACACTAGTTGAAGAGTTAAATGAGGAAGAAAAAATGGAACAAGCCATGAAAGATTTGGAAAAAATTGTTGACTTGGAATCTTTTGGGCAGGTGTCTTTCAAAAAGCCACAACAAACTGGGGTGAGCTCATCAACTGCCACAACTGCACAACAGGTTTCCCAGGAAAGGACTACACCAACAATAGGGACAGTAAAGGGCAAGGAGTTGGTAGTGGCAGAACAAGAAACCATGGAAGAACAGCCTACTACCTGAAAGGAACATAGTCAAGGGCAAGCCCCTTCACTACAAACACAAGCACCAGAGGTACCAGCACTACAGACTCCTCTTCCTGAGGAGAGAAGTAAGAAAAGGGACCGAGAAGAGACCACACCTGCAAGTGGGTCAACAAGGCAGCAAGAGGCCAAGAGGCAAAGGGTAGATCCTCCTGAAGAGGACACTGTGGAAGACATTACTGAAATCCCAAGAGGAGAGAGGGCCATCAACCAACAGACTTCTGCTAGCTCTCACAGACAAGAAGCAGGAAGGCAGCATGGAATGGAAGTCTCCTCCTCAAGGTCACAGGCCAAGAAACCATCAGACATCAAACAGTCATTCATAGAGATTAAAGCTCAAAATGAGTCATTAAGAATTCAGTTGTATGACCGGTTTCTTAAGATGACACCCTCCAAACATCATAGACTAATGGCAGCCTATGACATCAAGGAGGAGAAAATGATTTTAAGTCATTTCAAGCCCAAGGTTCAGCAGCCACAATCTACAGCTGACTACATAAGGACCAATCTAGAGGTCCTTGCCAAGGACATTCACCCAATGGACCAAATCGAATTGCACAAACAAACGGGTGAAATGGTCTATGCCACACTAGCAGATAAGGCAATGCTGGCCCACCAATTAAAAGAGTCATTGAGTAATACATCTGCTCAATTGGATTTAGAGAAGATCTCTTCTCTAGCCAAAGACAACCGAATAAAGACTCTGGAAGAAATAATTGTTGAGTTGGGACATGATCCCAAGGGTGCCAAGGGCATCAAAGCATTGATCAAAAATAAGGAGGAAGATATTGCTGCCCTTAGAAAGCAATTGAAGCTGCCTGTCACCATGCATCCCAAAACAACAGAACTAGCACAAGAAAAAGTAGAAGAGGATGTCATGGATTTATTGATGAGAATGAACCAAAGGCTGATGCAGACAGAGCAAGAGTTGGAGAAAGCATTGCAAACTAAGCAGGGAGAGTCGACCTCCCAGCCACCCGAAACAACTCCAACAATTGCCTCTGCTCCCCCCACAGACACAGCAACAATCCCTCCCACTAAGCCACCATCGACAATAGGTACATCAACCACAAATGCTACAGCAGCACTAACAACAGAGCCTGAGACCAACATGAGGATGGAGGAAATGATGAAGGCAGTGAAAGAGCTAGAAGCTCAAATGTCAGAGCTCAAAGAGACAAAAGAAATACTAGCCAAGCTAGAAGTGAGCTATGACAAATCTAAAATAACAGTGGCAGAGAAGACCAGAGAGGTGAAGGCCCTGAAGAACAAGGTGAAATCACTAGAAAAGGATCTCACCTTGCATAAACATCAGGCAGATATCAAAATGATTTTGTTTACCGAGATTGGCCAGTCCATTATTGACCAATGGCGATCAATTCAAACAATGTATGAACAAATTGATATAATAGAAAGGGCACAAGAGCAAATACAGAGGGCCTGGGCATCATTAGGAAATATTCCTGAGCAGGCCAATGCACTCATCCATTTTTTGAACACCAATACTAAGGAACAATTAGCAGCTTTAGAGATCACTGATAGGACAGGCACCATTTTGACAATAAAGAAGGTGCTAACAATGAGAACTCTTATACAGACTCTGGAAAGAAAGTGTCAAGAGATGCAGATGGATATAAATGCCTTCACAGAGAAATTCACCAACTTGCAGCAAAAGGGTCTACCCAGTTTAGTAACAAGCAATCAAAAACTGTTATCACATCAACAGTATGCTCATCGGGTGAACATGTATGTAACAAATCAGATCACTGCATCATCCAACAGCTCAGAAAACACAGGACCTCCTTCCGGAAAGAGCTTGTATGACAAATTGGAGAATTTGTTTTTTATAGAACATAAAATAAATCATCTTTTTGAAGTCAAGCCTAATTTTTACAGGTATACTGAGGCTGATGAAATACTGGTAAAAATACAAAGACATCAGTTGCCCACAGAACACTGGTGGCAGAGTATGCTGGAAGTTTTGCCTAAGTAAATTTGGATCTTTTTGCCTATGTGCACTTGGTCACAAAGCAAGACACGTGGAAGATATGAGCTCAAGCCAGGATCAGGACACATTAAAGATGAATCAAGAGCAGGTAAATAGATCAGGACAGCAACGCGGAAAAGCAAAACAAGGACATAACTACCAACCGAATACCTGGGTGAAAAGTCTAAAATATCTTGTCAGTTAAAGCAGCTAGCACGGCCACAATAACTCCTACCTTCATTTATGCATTTATGTCTTTGACAAAGTAGCTAAAGGAAGTTATTGCTCCTTATCTTATCCTCAAGATATTTTGTAAACTCTTTTTTTGTATAAATATCCCCCCAAAGAATATATTCGGGGTTGGTGATTCTCCTATCGAACTGCGCTGTAACTCATATATTTATTAATACAAAGGGCATTGAAATGCATTACTGTTGGACCTTCTGAAAGTGGATGTGATGATTCAGGACTCTGCTACAGAATTCCTGTGTCTTTATTTGGCTCAATAAGTTATTCTAACTGTGTTTTCGTGTTTTCTGTGTTTGCAAATCTCATATATGTTTCATAATCTTAACAATAGGGAAAAAGAATAGCCCAAAAATTATTTAAATACACTCTGTGTTCAATTCCTGCTATTATTTATGTTTTCTTCACAATTAGCATAAATAGAAATTCTTAAATGCTTATGTTTCTACTAATTCCTTCATTCTGAACATTGTCAAGGGATTCTTGACTTCTCCTTGAAAATATTCAGGCACCTTCCCTCTGCCACCATGATAAAGGATTCTTGACTGCCCTTTATCCGCTGGCCTACATCCCATCAATTACTAGCTTTCAATATTGTTCCAAACTGATTATCTTGCTCTGTAGTATTGCCTATCATCACAGAAATACACTCAGCAGTCCATCTTCATAGACTCCATTGCCCAATGGAATTAACTCTTTTAGACTTGCATCCTACCTATGTTTGAAATCACCATCCAAACCCATTTAAAACAAACCTCTGCACATCATAACTAGCATAAAACTTCAAATAAACAAAGTTAAATCATATAGAGAGAGCCCTCTCTGGATGCAGTTTGGCTAGAAATTGCATCTAAAAGATTGGTTAGTGGTTACCTCGGCCGTATTCCCTTTTCTCACAAGTTTTGGGGAACAACCTGAGTGATAACAAGTACTACATCGAGTTGTGTTTATAAATCTCCAATAGGTAGTATGTTTGTCAGGTTTCAATAATTTTGTTTTGTCATAACTGTCATAGAACACTAAAGACGGTGTTCCCCCAAGAGGAAGGGGTTTGTAACAAGCCTAGGTTAAAGTTACATGTCAATAAAGGGACATTATAAAAGGAAAAAATCAAACCAAGGTCATGGGACACGTATTCCATGTTGAATGAGGGGGAAAACATTACATTGGGAGTTACTTGTGGTTAATTATTTATTATATATGGAAATTGGAATTGGAAAAAGGCAAAGGGAAATAAATGACAATTAATTCGAGAAATAAAGGAAAATGAAGACACAAGAATATGCATGTAAGGGAAACTGAATAAAAAGGGAAAATGAAAGAAAAGAAAAGAGGAGAGAGAACATTCTAACACACTCTTGGACACTCTAACATTATTCACTCGAAGAAAAAAGAGGAGAGAAAAAATACAAAAAATAGAGAGCACTTGGACATAAGGAAGACACAAGCAAGTAAGCAAGGAAAAACAAGGGAGTGCAAGAAGAAGATTGGATAGCAGTAAGGAAGGCAAAAATCAAACCCGGAAAAGTAGCCAACATGAGGATTTTGTAGGTAACATGTTGCATGCGTGATTTCCTTACTAGGATTTGAATGCATGGTGGATGCATTTGGTTTATTGCTTATTCGGTTTTCATTGGCATGGGATTTGACTGGATTGACAATGATACATAACCTTGAATTAGAGGAAATTTCAGCCTAAAAGTGCCCATGAAATTTTCATGTAAATTTCCATGCCATAATAAGCAAACCATTCAAAATCCTTTAAATTTAAAAAGAGGTACATGTAAATATTTTGGAGGGAAAATAAGAAAAACTATCTTTTTAATTGTATTTTTGGCTTATCTCCTTATAGGTTTACTCAAATTTCAAGTGTAGACACTTTTTGGATGCAAAATTAAATTCCACATCCAACGAGTACCCATTACACATACTTTTGAGAATACCTGCGTTGATAAAATTGAAGATACATTTAAAAAATGTGTTCCACACGCTTTTTTAATGTATCTTCAATTTTTTTTATCAACAAGGGTCTTTTCAAAAGTATGCGTAATAAGTACTCGTTGGATGTGGAATTTAATTATGCATCCAACGAGTGTCTACACTTGAAATTTAAATAAATCTATAAGGAGATAAAACCAATATATATATATATATATAGTTTTGTTCTTTTTCCTCCAAAATTCATTAATTATTTTTAATTATTATTTTATTATTTTTTCTTAGGAGGCCACTTTTAGGCTGAAATCTCCTCTAATGCCTATGCCATTTCTAGACAACCATGATTTATTGGGTATCCTATTTGGTTGAGATTTTGATTGTTGGTAGATTTTTCATTGTGTTGAGGTGGCCTCAGGAAAATCCCAAGGGTCGAGGGCAGAGATGGTTTTCTATGGGAAGCTCTTGGAAGGTGGGTGGAGATAGGAAAATTCCTCTAGGTATGGTGAAGAAATCCTGACACATCCAAGCTTGTATGGCTTTGGTGATATTTGGAACAGTTTAGGTGAGATCATTGTGGCTTGAGGGTGGAGGTGGTTTAACCTCTACATTTCATGTTTGGTTATGTTTTGGTTTATCCCATGAGATACCACATTCATGCTTGGAATATGGTAAGAGGGTGATTGGGCAGAAAGAAAAATTTGGTTCAATCCCAATATATGGTCGAGTGGTACGTGGAAGTCCCTGACTTGGTTAGCATTATGCATATGTTATTGTGTTATTCCTTATTGATATTAATGAGCACAAATTCTTGTTTAGTGTGTGATTGTGTGACTAGTTTGTCATGGTTTCATTATGATTAAAGGCTAGTTACATGCATTGTATATTTATCATTATCTGATGTGCTCTTATTATGGTTCTAATACATGGTTTTACAGGATCTTGGTTGTTTATATGAATGCATGACCTAATATGTGTTTGTTAGAGCTAGTATGAGAGGGCAGTGAGCCTTCTTGATGAACTAATGAATCAGTGAAAAAATATGCATTCATGACCTACAACTACTATGTTTAAAAAGTGTTTGCATAAATAAATGTTATGTGTTTTTTAAGTTTGATCATGAATAGAGACTTAGAAACAAATCTTGAAGCCTTAAATAAATGGTCAAAAATTTTCTAGGCACGTCTGGGCAGTTGGCTTGTAGGCAAGCTCTAAAATTCTAGAACAGAGTCCTTGGATGCACCCACAGAACTCAGAATTATCAGTTGTAGATGCACAGAGGTTGGGTTTTGCGTGCGGTTGGAGCCATCTGGCTGTATGCACTAGTCGACATGCATGCAGTTGGGAGGTAAAGTGAGTCAAAATGATAGTTCCAACTCAGGGAAAGATCACCAATGGATGGTATATGACATATGGGTGATTAGGTGTTCTTGGGAGGTTGCAGTAAGTTTCAAGATAGTAGACCCCACTTCCATAACTGGATCTTGGATGTTGGGTCATGCATAGTAACTATCAACTCATGTTTACCCTAGTGACCTTGTAAAAGTGGGTAAATGTGGGGTGGGTGTTATAGAATGCACCTCGCTATAATTTTTTAATATTATGTGGTGTGTTTGGTAAAAATAAACACACCGAGAAGTTATTTTTACCAAATGCATCACCGTAAAAATTAAAATTTTTAAAGTGGTGTGTCATGGAACTTCACGGATCGATGTGTTTCCATTTACCAAACACGTCGAATAATATTAAAAATTACGGTGCATTAATGTTACACATTGATTTGCAGTGCACTGTGAACAGTTTGAGCCAAACCTCTCAAACACACTACGTAAAGAAAACAAAAAGAATGCATTTTTTACTTAATTTTATATTCTACTCTGCTAAAAATTTAAGTTAGTGAGAAAACTGACATTACCTAGGCATTTTCTCGTTGGGGGGGCATGGTTGCCACGTAAACAAAAAGAACAAATTTGACCACCATTTGACAAAATTTAAAAGGAATGTAGTGAGCAACGGCTGAAAGGATGACAAGCAAGGGAAGCACTGATGGCAAGGTGCTTCAAAGAGGCAAACATAGCACCAGTGATTGAGAGCTCTACAACACTGCAAATGGTAAAAATGACTTTTATGGCCAGTAAGATTTTTTATTTAACCTTGTTCCGGTGCGCTCGAGTACCCGATGCATTGATGCAGATTTGGGATTTTTTTAAATTAAAAAACTTACTGTGGTGCACTATGCTATGTATGCACCAGGGCATTTTAAAACAATATTAACATCGGTGCTTCATGATCGCCAGTGGATGTTGTCTAACATCTGGGTGATCAAGTATTCCTAGGAGGTTGCAGTAAGTTTCAAGGCGGTAGAACCCACTTCAATAACTAGAACTTGGATGTTGTGTCATGCATAGTAACTCGCAACTCATGTTTACTCTAGTGAGCTTGTAAAAGTGGGTAAATGTGGGGTGGGGTGTTACAAAATATACTGAGTTATAATTTTTTAATATTATGCGGTGCGTTTGGTAAAAATAAATGTGTCAAGAAGTTACTTTTACCATATGCAACACCGTAAAAATTATAATTTTTAAAGTGGTGCATCATGGAACTTCACAACCTTGTGTGTTTCGATTTACCAAACACATGAAATAATATTAAAAAATGTGATACATTAATTTGCGCACTGATTTGTGATGCCTATGAACGGTGCAATCGAACCTCTCGAACACACCACGTAGGCAAAAAAAAACAATGCATTTTTTAACTTAATTTTCAATTCTACTCATTTAAAAATTTAATTTAGTGAGGAATATAGAAATTACCTCGACATTTTCTCGTCGTGGAGGCATGGCTGCCACATAAACAAAAAAACAAATTTGACCACCATTTGAAAAAAATCCGAAGGCACACAGTGAGCAATAGATGGAAGGATAGAAAGCAAGGGAAGCAGTAATGACAGAGCACTTTACAAAGAAAAAAGTAGCACCAGTGCTTGAGATCTCTACAACACTGCAAATGGTAAAAACAAATTTTACGAATGGTAAGTTTTTTTTATTTAACCTTGTTTTGGTGCACTCAAGTTCCTAACACACTGTTCTGGATTATTTAAGAAGCACACCATAATTTTTAAATTAAATTGCCTACCGTAGTGCACCGTGTTATGTCCACACCAAGGCATTTCAAAACAATAATAACATTGATACTTTGTGGTAGTATAACACTAAAATGGTGAAAATGAATTTTACAATCGACATTTTTTAAATTTAACCTTTGTCTGGTGTTATCGAGTAGTATACACACCGGTGCTCCGATTTCACCTAGTGTACCACTATTTTTAAATAAAAAACCCTGCAACGGTGCACCATGTTATATACACATCAGGGCATTTGAAAACGGTCATAACATTGGGGCTTCGTGGGAGTATAGCACTGGAATGGTGAAAATGAATTTTATGACAGATTTTTTTTAAATTTAAACGCTAGTTTGGTGCTATCGAGTTGTATATGCATCGGTGCTCCAGAGTTACTTAGCACATTGTTATTTTTTTAATTTTAAAATAATAACCCTCGAATGGTGCATCATTTTCTATTAAGCACCGAGACATACAGTTCTATTAATGGCACCTGCACTTATTATATGAGTAGCGCACCAATGTTTTTTAAATTAAAAGCCTTGCCACGGTGCACCATATTTTTGCACATTGGGGCTTTCGTAAAAAGGGAAAGGACTTGTGTTTTATGTGAATAAAGCACCAAAATGGTGAAAATGAATTTTACAACCGATATTTTTCTAAAATTTAACCCTTGTTCGGTGTTATCGAATAGTATATGCACCAACACAACTTATATATGTAGCACACCATTAATTTTATTTGTATAAAAAATAACCCTGCAACAATGCCCCATTTTCTATTAAGCATCAGGTCATTTAGTTCAATTAACTACACCGATGGGTATAACATAAGCAATGTATTGCTATTTTTAAATTAAAAACCCCACAACAGTACACCATATTATTTATGCATCGAGGTGTTCATATATGAATTTAGCATTGGGGCGTTGTGAGAGTATAACACTAGATTGGGACAAATGAATTTTAAGACCAAATTTATTTATTTATTTATTTATTTTAATTTAACCCTTTTCTGATGCTATCGAGCAGCATACACATCGGTGTGCATTATGTACTTAGTGCACCGTTATTTTTTATTTTTATAAAAAATAACTGTACCATGGTGCACCATATGTTATTAAGCATTGGTACATATAATTAGGTAACACACCTATGCATTCACATATTATAGACACACCATTAAAAAACATCTGCTAAAACATCCACCTTCCCAACTCTGCTAGTGACCTCCACTACAAACAAAATTTTGGGCTATTTTTATAGAGGCTTCAACAAAAACCTCCACTAGAGGGTATTTTCCTTGTAGTGTTCCCAACATAATTTTTTTTGTGCTTGCCTAATAGACCAACCGTATACAGTTTTCCAAGATTCCATGCAGCCAACTCCTATACAACATAACGCATTCCTTCCTTAATGTTTTTTTCCCTTTGTTGATTGCTATTGGAGCCAACAAAAGCATGGGCCCATCCTTGTCTTTCCAGTTAAATATATTTCCTAGTTAACCCATTAATGTCTTAACCAATCCCTGGATGATACATTTAAGTTTGTTATTTTCTCAAGTAATCTCTCTCCCTAACAAAATGTAATCTATGTCCCTTTCTCTCAGCCTTTTATATAATAACAATTATTTACAATGAGAGAATATTAACTAGGGATGCCACACTTTATCTCATTGTTATAATTATAATGAGTTATACATAATATTAAATATAAAGGTAATAAGAGTTTATATAATAAGGAGTTTACATGTAAAATGGATGATGACATTTATGTATAGTCATAATTGCAAACACAACTTTATAATTTGGAAAAAAAAATCAAGGAAAACTTTGTGGGATACTCCTTTTTTTGGAATATATAGATGGAGGGAGTCTCAACTACTAACAAAATAGTAGTTAGTAACCTTAAGGGACCTTATTGGAGTTGAACTTGTAACATATGACCTCCTTATTAGAAACATGCAATAGGAAGATGGGTCAACCAATTAAACTAATTTTTGGGGTTAAATTATGAACAATAAGCATTCATTGTATAATTATATATATAATAAATTTGGAGATATGATGCCTTGTATTTCGTGTACATGGTGTGAATGTTGGTTGATCATGTTATCTTAATTACTTGGTTCATAAAATTTAGTACCATAAAATACTATCATATTTTGAGCTCTAGATTGAAGATGTGCATTCCAATTCTGATGGTATTATCTCAAAGACAAGAGTATTAAAGACAAAGAACAAATAATATAGAATTATATTGTTCCTATAAGGAAAGATTGATGATATGGTAATGTAGGATGAAGACAAACCATCAAAAGAAGAATTGTGTTTAGACCCTAATTTCTAGGAGATTTGGAAGTAAATAAAATAATGTTGACATTATCATTACTAAGGAAGAAGATGTTAGAAACATTTATCTTCATGGAAATGGGCATTAAGAAACCAATATGCAATGATATATTAATAAATATTGACAACTACAACAATGTGGAGAAGCTATAATAGTGAATGAAATGAAGGGAAATGAAATTGTAATGGATTGACACCAAAAAAAATGAATATGGATGGATGAATAATCATCAATGCTAACAAGAGGGCACAAATACAAATAAATTCTATTACTTGGTATTATCACGTGCCAAACTTCTTAGCTACAAAGCTTCAAGGATAGATATTTTTGAAAGGTGGTATTATGGTATGACCTTGATGAGGGTATATATGGGATTGCATATAGAGGTAATGGTGTTAATGCATATGTATATGGGTCAATCTAATAAGGCCCCATATATGTAGTGAATGATGATACATATATATAGGGTTAATATAGTCATTATTGTAGACATGGATTTATAATTTGAATATATAGATGCAATTGAGTTATTTATAGGAAGTTTCCTAAATAAATTAATTATTTTATAGATCATTTCTATTATCATTTAAGAGTTATGATCATTTCTATTATCATTTGGGAGTTATGGTCCATATTCATATTTGATATACATTGTGTATACACTAGTTTATCAATGTCATCTTAACACCCATATATGAAATTGCATATAAATGTAATAGGGTTAATTCATATGTAATATGGGTCAACCTAACAAAGCCCCATACATGCAATGAATGGTATTACGTATATAAAGTCAATATGGTCCATGCAATGAATGGTATTACGTATATAAAGTCAATATGGTCCTTGTTGAGGACATGAAAATTTAGACATATAAATATAATTAAATTATTTGGAAAAGGTTTACCCAATAAGTGAGTTATTTTGTAAATCATTCCTATTATCACTTTTAAAATTGTGATCCATACTCATATTTAATATACATTATATATATATATTAATTTCATATTCTAGAAATGATACTATAATACTTAAGATGATGAATAGAACATTTATTAATAAAAGTGCATCTTGTTCTTTTTAGATTCAAGTGATCAAATTGTATGAAATACTTTTAAAGATGCGCACGTACTTTAAGATTGATGAGTTGTTTTTGTTGTATATATGTTAATGAAAATTTGAAATCAATGAAAATTTGATTGAGATATTAGAATTTATTTAATTAATTACTTACTTTTTGACCACGTCTTATATTGAAAATCGTATATATAAATTTCAGTAATCATTCTATAAAACTAGGTATGGAATGTAGAGATATATATGTTAAATTAATATAGTATGATTAATAATAATTATATAGAATATTTTTTTTTAAGTTTAATGTGATAATCTTTATTATGATTAATATATCATTTTTTTAGGTAAGGATTTAATAGTCTTACATCAAAAATGTCTTATAGAACACCAAATTACTATCTATTCAAAACTATTTAATTTATAAAATATTTTAAATAAACTAATAATAATTAATATCAATTATCCTGAATTTTTATCTAATTACACTTTTAATATATTAAATTATTTATTTTAATATTATCTTAATTCAACAATAAATATTTTATATACATTTCTATATTTTAATATTTAAATTTTTAAACAATAAGATTTGTTCACATTTTAAATAATAGTTAAACTTTAGTATATTTTTTCATTAAAACCTTTTTTATTTCAAAGCTTATAATTTAATATGAATATTAATATAATTTCAAACTTTGAACTTTCTCGTTACAACATAACTTTTGTTGTAGCATATGGTTTTTTTGGCCACTTACCTTGCCATTTTTCAACAGTTAATCTAAAGTATAGGTGAGTTGTCCACATGAGTTCAAATCAGATTGAGGTGTTCGAAGATCTATTAGATTTTGTTGTGGGAGCATAAATCTTTAAGGATATTCGAGAAAGTAGTTAATCTTAAGTTTAGATGGCTTGTCCACATCATTTCAAATTAGACTTAGAGTTGGTTATGTGTGCTTAGTTTTTCTCCGGTGAATTTTGAAATTAGACTTAGAGTTGGTTATGTGTGCTTAGTTTTTCTTGGTGAATTTTTAAAGATATTGAAAAGAATTTCATTAAATTTTTTATTTTTTATTTTTTATGTTTGAAAATGGTATAGTTTAACTTATAGACGAAATGTTTTTTATACTACATTTTTTTTAGGTTAGTTTTAATTGAAATTAGATGGAGATTTTTAAAAACTTGATTTAAATTGTTTAATATGCATAATTCTAGTGCTTAAGGTAATCACATTGTTAATTTTATAAATTTTCCATTATTATTGGTGAATTAGGTGGATTAAGGAGTTGTTTTATTACTAATGATGGTTTAACTAGTTTAGGCCTTATAACTCCTATAAGGATCCCGTAATCTACCTCATAGTTTGACATATTTGCAAGCTTCTAGAAAGGAAACTAAGACATGGGTTTTTCTCTTGGATGCCTTAAGATGCTTCCATGCTCATCAAATTATTTCCAACGTGGATAATGTTAGCACCAACATCTAATCAAAATCCTGGTCAATTGTGCCAAGAACAACGCACCCAACCAACAAATTAGTTATGGGCAATGATCAAGGATTTTATTGTCTCATTCAAGCTGATTGTGGTTTATTATTGTGAAGACAAATTATTGGATTATCTTTATTTGCCAATTATGATATGTATTTGACGTAAACAATGCTTGGAACAAAGGATCTAATCAAGGTTCACCTGTACACACTTTTGTAATGTGTAAATTCTATATAAACCATGAAAAGGCAATGTAATGTAACAACAATAGTAACAATGGTTTGTTATATAATTATCATTAGTGTAACTTTTAGTTATTCTATCCTTCGATCCATTGATTGTTAGGCTAGGAAACAGAGACATTGTATCGACATGTATTATTGAACCTTCATTTCATTAATACAAAGTAGTTGAGTTGATATTTTGAGATAGTTTATGTGTGAATTTGGTTTGTGGCACTATATCTATTAGGTCCCTATAATGCTAGTGTAGCCCCCATATTTTTATTTTTGTGCCCCATAAAAGCCCACTATTGTTATTGTTGTGCCCTTACATTATTATTGTTATGTAGGCTCTAGTTATATTGTGACCCCTTATACTCATATATATACAAAGGAGGTCTTGTCATTGAATCATCCAAGAATTGTTCATTTTTGTGATGTACAAGGAGTTTCCCCCCTAGAAGAGGCTTATTTTCAAGTTGTTGATCTATCTTTTCCTCTATTTTGTGATCTACTTGCATAACATTTAGTATCAGAGCTTTGGATTCTAGGGTTTCACTGCTTCAAACAGGACATCTTGGAATTTTCTCTATAAATTTTTTTATAAGAGGCTTTAGAAGTTTAAATTTTTACCATGTGGAGCCCAAATTACATAGATACAAATAGTTTCAATATCAAGCTCCAAAAAATGAGAAAAAAAGGTGCGTATTTTTTTAATTTGCATAATTTTGTTTAAAAAAATAGTTTGAAGTGATCCAAAGGGCATAGTGAAGTATAAATATCATTATTTAGTCCCAATATGCCTCGAAACAAAAACAAAAAAAATAGATACACCCAGTAAGAAACTAGAAAGATCTACTATGACGCATGAAAAAGAGGAAGAAATGCAACATGATATATTAAAGTTATAAGACCAAGTACAACAAATTTCGCTCTCACAAAGAGCAACCAAAAATGAATTGGGAGTGATGAATGTTAATAAGGATGATTTACCCCTGGTCGGGGTGTGAGCCACCGTATCACCTCATTAAGGTGATCTTAATGGAATGTATTGCGAGGTACATAACCATTTCCCTCCGCACACTCGAGGCAATGGGTGTGGTGGCCCTTTGCATGATGATGGAAAATATATCAAGGAAAGGTGGTAGTGAGAGGAGGGGAAGTGTTTTAGTTTGTAATCACCATAGAGAGAAGTGTAGTGAGCCATAGAACGACTGAGTGCAAGGAGATTGGAGCAGTGGGTTGGTACAGTGGCTCCACGAGTAGCAAAGAACCCACCATCTGCAAGTGAAGGAAACCGGGTATGTTATTGGCAACCTCTCTCGTCTCATTATGTTGCCCTGTTTCTGGTTTCATCTGAGGGAGATGGAAAGAAATTGGGGAAGAAGTGTAAGGATGTTAGGGGTTGGGGGCATAGGTTGGTGGAGATAGTCTTCTTCTACCTTTGTAATCCATTTGGCATCCTTACCATCTCGCTCTATTTTGAGATACTCCTATCCCGTATGGGAATTATGTTGGTTATGGGTAGGGAGCATAGGGTAAGAGCATGCAGTCGCGTCGCTGGAAAATCTGGGGGGTTGTGCTATGGGGATACCGTCTGCCTGTACACCCGTATTCTAGGAGTAAACCTCTATCTTTTGGCCATGCATAGCCAGAGGGGGGATTGCAAGAACCTGGGAATTGGGGAGAAGGAGGAGAAACACCACGGGCATGAAATCTGGCAGGGAATTGAGACTGGATATGGTAGAATGAGAAGGACGGTAAGCGATGCATATGTTACGAGGCTCAGGAATGGCTAGCTGCCTGTGTTGGGCTCCCATTTTTCTTGTCGAGCTTGTAGCAAAGGGAAATTCAATAAGGTTGGGCTGATGGCCAGAAGGCAGTTGGGTCTCTGTAACTGGGACTGAGGTGATATTGCATGCATGAGCAATGCTAAGGTGGATCTTCAATTGGGACTTAGAACCACTTGTAAAGGGTATGGGTAGGGCCTCTCTGCATATCCCGCCTACGACCGTGAGGGGAATGCAACTGCAAGCGCTAAAGGGGGGTGTGAGTCGGGCGAATGGAGTGGCATGGTATAGCCACCCGTATACATGAATTCTGCAGTAACACAATGAATATTAATTGGTCAATTGAATGTTTTGTATGTAAAGCAGGCATGTCATGTGGTAAACGCACCCCGACACAATGAAATTTCAGGACCGACCAGGTTACAGTTCCTAAACCGACTTATTTGCTTCACTTTATAAAGGACTGGGTCGGTGAGATTATGACTCAACCAGTAACGACCTGAGGCCAAGGTAAGAGGCTAGGAGAGGCCAAGCATGACACAGAACCTAGATCTTCGGGTGGCTAACAAGGTTTAAAGTCTGTTGATCGTTTAATTAGTGAAGTAACAACGGCCTACCGGGAGGGACCCAATGAAGAAATTAGAAAATTGTTAGAAGAATGGGAGGCAGAAGTGAAGTAGGAGAGTGAGACGGATATAGAGTTGGAGGACTGGAGATTCCTCATCCCGGATCCTAGGAACACAAGAGGGAGAATCACCCAGTTTAAACAAACCCTCTACTTGTATTGGTTGATGAAAATCCTATTGAGAAAGACTATGGAGCAAATCTCGGTAGGCATGGAAGTCACGGTCCAAGGAATGCCAAACTATAAGCAGGAATTTCATAAGGTGCAGTTTCAACTGTACAAATAGGACATTCACCTTGGTTGAATTGAGAAGAATCTACCATGCATTTTGGTTTAGACAGAGCTGCCTAGAACGAATGCCAAAGATCCAACACCAATTGAATCAACGTCAGCTAAACAACATGATTAGCATGCCTACTCTTTGATATTTTTGTTCATATATGCTGCTAGATTTTAAATTTTTCTATGCATTTACATATGTATGTAGAACTCTAGAGTATGGAAGTGGACATGAAAATAAAACTTATATTGCTTGGATAGAGAGACTTAAGATTTTTTCTATTGGATGGCATATAATGCGAATAGGTGGCCAACGGACTTGGTTTCCCACTGGGCAAGTTAAGGTCACCTAGCTAGTTCTATGTAGTGTTAATTTGCTTTATATTAATGAAAAAGGAGGATCTACCAAGCTTAACAAGAAAAAAATATGGATGATTTAGAAGAAAAAATATAAAGGGACATGGAAGGTTTAAAAGCATACATGGAAGGTTTGAAAGAAGGTTTGACAAAGTTTTTACAAGAAATGGTTGCTAAGGGTGACAAGGTAGTTCATGAAACTCTTGATGAGAACAGAATTAAGGAACATGAATCAATATTTTAGAGACTAACCCATGGATGAAGATCAACCATATTCTAAATATCTATATGAGGAAGTTTGATGGCAAGGATCCAGTAACATGGATACTATAGATGGGGCAGTTCTTTGATCTACATGATGTGCAACAATTACAAAAGGTACACATTGCAACTTTATATTTAGAACCAAATTGGTTTGTGTGGTATCAATGGCTTTATTCCCGTAAACCATTTGTCATTTGGACAATTTTTACTGAGGAATTGATAGCACATTATGAGGATACAAACAGCAATACCTTCTTTAGCCAATTGATAAATCTCAAACTGAAGGGTTTAGTTGGGGAGCACAATGAGGACTTCCAAAGATTGAATATCAAGGTAACTAATGTTCCAGAGGAGTATATGATTGATTTCTTCTTAGGGACTTTAAAGGATAATACTCGACATGAGGTTCACCTTTAGGAACCTAAGTCATTGGCGAATGCATTCAAGGTAGCAAGAAAAGTTGAAAGAAAAATTATGGCAACGAGGAGGTCTACCACTCACAACAATAAATATGGAAGTATTGCCGCTCATAGATTCCTGCAACCTACAAGGTTGACACCACAACAATTAGCGGAAAAAAGAGAAAAAGGGTTGTGTTATAACTGTGATAGAAAATACACTAAATATCATAAGTGTGTTGGCAAGAAATTATTCTACATAGATTGTGAACAGGAGAAATAAAATGAACAAGAAACATCAAAGGAAGATGATCTATACCATGAACCAACCTTGGGTGCTGAAAAAGAAGAAATGAATATGATAGTATGTTGTAATGCATTGGTAGGAATTACCACTCCTCAAACTCTCAAGATAGAACGATATATCAAGAAGAAAAAGGAAATAATTTTGATTGATTCAGGTAGTACTCATAATTTTATTCATTGTAAGATGGCCAAGGATTTGAATTGCTTTTTATATCCAGCACTAGAGTGTCAAGTGATGGTTGCAAATGGAGGAACTATAAATTTCTTAGGCAAGGACCATAATATCATTCTAACCATGGGAGAATATGTATTTAATAGTCTAATTCTTTCCATTCCAATGAGTGGTGCAGATGTTGTATTAAGAGTGCAATGGCTATAATCTTTAGGGACAACTTTTAATTTTCAAGAACTTTTCTTGAATTTTTTCTCGGAAGGAAAGGAAATTGAATTAAGGGGCATTGTAGGGAAAATGGGGAACATAATAAGTTGTAATGGCATGACAACTATTTTGAATAAGGAACAACAAGGGGTAATTTCATAATTATGTTCACTATATGTTCAAACATATAAGTCATCCATTTTTCCAAATCTCCAAAGAGTCCTTGACAATCATTCTAAGATATTTGAGGCCCCCGAAGGTCTCCCACTTATTTGTGATCATGATCATGTTATTCACTTGATTCCAGGAAGTGTTCCTCCAAACATTAGACCTTACATATTTCCCTATTCCTAGAAGAGTGAAATTGAATGTATGGTTGTATAAATACTAGAGGCAGTATAATTCAACCTAGCCAAAGTTATTTTTCTTCTCCAATAGCATTGGTACATAATAAAGATGGATCATGGTGTATGTGTCCAGATTATAGAGAACTCAACAAGTTCAATATTAAATATAAGTTTCTCATTTTTGTCATTGATGAATTGTTGGATGAACAACATGGAGAAATTTACTTCACCAAGTTGGATCTTCGTTTAGGATATCATCAGCTTAGAATGAAGACAAAAGACATTCTTAAAACAACATTTAGAACTCATGAAGCTCATTATGATTTTTTTGTCAAGCCATTTGGCCCTGCTAATGCACCTTCCACATTTTAAGGTTTGATGAATTCCACTTTCAAACCATTCCTTAGAAAATTTGTTTTAGTATTGTTTGATGATATACTAATCTATATATAGTCTTGGAAAGACCATGTTCAACATGTTGACAAGGTGATCAAACTTTTGGAGGAGAAACAATTGTATGCAAACCTCTCCAAGTGTTTCTTTGGGGTAAAAGAAGTGGAATATTTGGGTCATATTGTATCTCATGAGGGTGTTAAGGAAGACTATAAAAAAATCGAATCCAACAAGGAATGGAAAGTCCCCGAAAAGTTAAGGTGTATTCGAGGATTTCTCGGGTTGACAAGGTATTATCGCAAGTTTGTTAAGAATTATGGAAAGATAGTAGCACATTTAACAACATTACCGAAGAAAGATGCACTTTTTTGGACTCCAAACGAAATTGAGGCCTTTGAACATCTTAAAGAGGCAATGTGTCAAACTCTAGTATTAGCTACACCAGATTTCACAAAAACCTTTATTTTGGAATGTGATGCCTTAGGAAACGGGATTAGTGTTATTTAATGCAAGAAGGATGGCCCATTACTTTTGAGAGTCGTCCAATAAAGGGAAAATATTTACAAAAACCTATTTATGAGAAGGAAATGTCAGCAATATTACATGCTCTAAAGAAATGATGCCATTACCTAATGGGAAGACACTTCAAGGTAAAAACAGATCATGATAGTCTTAAATACTTCTTTCAACAAATTATGTCTTCAAAAGAGCAAAAAAATGGGTCACAAAGATGTTGGGTTATGACTTTGAAATCATCTACAAAAAGAGGAAGAAAAATGTTTTTGCATATGCACCCTCAAAAAGGGATGAGGATGTGGAAGTATTGTTTTGTGTCATTTATATTATCCAACTTGATTGGATAATTGAAGTAAGGGAGGAATGGAATAATGATGAAGAGGTATGGATACTTATTCAAAAGTTGCAGCAAGACCCCAGTGCATCTTATTCATTTATTTAGAAAAATGATTCACTGTGGTACAAAGATCGCTTATATCTATGTAGGAGCTCCCAACTTAAACAAAATGTTCTTTTGGAATTACACACCTATTTTATAGGAGGGCACTCAATATTTTTAAAAAATTACCACACAATCAAGAAGGAATTTATTTGGGATGGCCTTAAATCTAATATTCAAAAGTTTGTGGTAGAATGTTTGGTTTGCCAACCAAATAAAGTTGAGATAGATAAGACCCTAGGTCTTTTATAACCATTAGACATTCCAAATCATCATTGGGAAGAGATATCAATGCATTTTATCGTAGATTTACCCAAGTCTGAAGGAAATAATTCCATTATTGCGTTAGTTCACATACTTACCAAGTACACACACTTTTGTTTACTAACTCATCCTTTCAAATCCAGTACAATCGCTACTACATTTTTGGAAATTGTTCAAAAGATACATGGAAACCCAAAGATTATTGTAAGTGATAGAGATCTCATTTTCACTGGAAATTTTTGGACATACCTATTTTATTGTCTTGGTACTCAATTAGCTCATAACTCATCTTATCATCCTCAATTGGATGGGGAAAATGAGATTGTGAACAAATGTTTGGAAGGATGTCTTCATTGATTTGTGTCTGATAAACAAACACAATGGATCAAGTGGTTACCCCTGGTAGAATGGTGGTATAACACTTCCTTCCATACCGCAACAAAAATTACCCCATTTATGGTGCTTTATGGATATCATCCACCGTCTATCACATCATCTTTAAGAGAGAATTCTAAGGTTCAAGCAGTGGAATATCACATCGAACATCAACAACAAGTTCTCCAAATCTTAGAGGATAAACTGACTCTGGCACAGAATCGAATGAAACAACAAACAAATCAACAATTCAATGAAAGAAGTTTTGATGTGGGTGATTGGGTATTTTTACGACTACAACCATATGACAAATGTCCCTCAAGAAATATAAGAAGGATAATAAATTATCATCCAAGTACTATGGCATTTACAAGGTGTTGCAAAATATTGGTACTATGGCATACAAATTGGAGTTATCTGCATCTTGCAAGTACACCTAGTTTTTCATGTTTCATTTTTAAAGAAGGTTATAGGGGACAAGTTCCTAGTTTAAACTATATTGCCAAAACTTGATGAGGAAGGAAAAATTATATTTGGGCCTGAAGCAATCACAGAAATAAGAATCTGACAACTACAGAATAGATCAACTTCAAATTATCTCATTAATTGGAAGAATCTACCTATTGAAGACTCCACACGGGAGGATGAGTATTTTGTTCGAAAGCATCTAGAACTACTCAAGCATTGAGGACAACAATTTTTTGAAGGAAAAGGGCATGTTAGGTCCCTATAATACTAGTGTATCCCCCATATTGTTATTTTTGTGCCCAACAGAAGCCCAATATTGTTATTGATGTGCCCCATAGAGTCTTACTATTGTTATTGTTGTGCCCTTACATTGTCATTGTTATGTAGCCTCTAGTTATATAGTGAGCCCTTAGACTCATATATAAGGAGGTCTTGTCATTTGAATCCTCCAAGAAATTTTCATTTATGTGATGTAAAAGGAGGTTTCCCCCTTGAAGAGGCTTATTTTCAATTTGTTAGTCTATCTTTTCTTATGTTATGTGATCTAGGTGCATAACAATATCTTTCTGAACAATATGGAGATAGTTGGGAGGGTTGTTCTACTTGGCCATCATTGCTCTTCCTTTTCCATTGTGTAGCATAGATTGATAAGTATAGTTAATTTACGATGTGCCCTTTTTAATGTTAGGAACAAAGTGTGTGTGGTTACTAAGTTCAACTACCATGTCTTTATTACTTATATATTGTGTGTTATTCTATTGCAGAGAAGATGAGTCTTCATTCAAGGTTGAACAATATATGAAGTTTCTCATTTATGTTGTAAGAAAACTTGAAATGATGACGATGAAAGATTTGCAACCTACGCCATTAACAAAAATCTGTGTTGTCAATCTAATGATGGAAATAATAAGTCTCGTGGAAGATTAGAAATGATATTTTCCTCATAAACAAGTATAGGAACATTTAGGAATATCACTTGATCGAAACAGAATATAGTATTCCAAAAAAAAAAGTATTTTCTTTGATTTACCATCTAGTGAGCGAGATCTTTGTAGCATTCTTAGTTTTTTGCTTCAAATTATTTGACTTTTAAAGTGAAATTTTATGTTTGCAGTGTTAGATCAAAGTTTAAGATTGTTTTTCTTATAGGTTAGAAAGTCCATATATTTTATAAATCCTGCACATATAGTGATTGTATCTTGTAAGTTTATTCCCTCTGATTGATAATCTAATGTCCATTATTTAAGTTAATTAAATTGATTGAGGTACATCACGAAAGTCCTTTATTTGAATTGAAGGATAAAATTCAAAAATTAATCCAAACAAAGTAACCATCTCATCACAAGTAAGAATAAATGGGGGAAACGTATCACATACCCCTTAATATCCTACATTTCCCATGAATATTTTTAGTTTGAGTTAAGTCACATGTGCATGAGTAGGGAAAAGAAGAAAACAACTTAATAGATGTACCATTTTGAATTTTAAATATTTACCTAGATTATTTGATGCTTCAACATTAAAGAAGCAAGGATTGAAAGAGAGCTATTGTTGAATGAGAGTCAAGGGAAGCCCATAATGAAACCTTTGATGAAGCAAAAATATTTTAATAAATACTTTCCTCAACCTACATCAATTTAGGAAACATAATCCAAAACTCTCAATCTATGGTTGTGAGGATTTTTCATTTGATATTAGTTAGGATTTCCTCCAATAGGTCATCCACCAAAGTATCCACTCTTAATCATAAAATTGCCACTTTTGAATATGAAAAAGATCTCGAACGACATGTTAACCTTCTAATTGAGACATGAAAATCTACAAACCTTGATTTTGAATCATTAGATTTCCTATTTGTACTTGACTATATGGGAGAAGAGTCACTAAAAATCACATTTCCTTCCCACTATTCCATTAATGGAATCCATGATAGATTCAGGAGATTAAACTAAAAAATGATCCTCTAATACACTCGATAAAATTGTCAAAAGCTCTTGGACATTGAAAAACTGTCAAGGATTTCTAATCCTAGATTTAACATGGGTACATGGGAATTGATATAAATTAGAAGCAACTTTGGCTAACCTCAATCCCATTTTAAGTGCTCTTATAACTTTGTATTGTGAAAATAATATCCTGCAAATTCAAAACCCTACTTCACCACATTGAGGACACATGTCCTTCACCATAAAACAAATAAAGGGCTTAACCACTATATTGGGGTTTGCTTCACCTTATATGCTTTTACTACTAGTAATGTTGCTAATGGAACCCCTTCAAAAGAATCATTTTCCTTCATTCCTTCCTTCATTGGAGCTACTCCAGAGTCCATCATTTTTATCACTACACTAATATCCATTCAATTTAAACTTGAAGATCTCACCAATGAACCTACAAAATCTCAAGAGAATGAATGATATACATTAACCTCCATTTGATCTGGGACTCAATCATTATCAAACATGGGAAACTTCCTCTTTCTTGAGACCTTCCTAGGGAAATCACATATTGATTATGTGCATGACATTACCAATAGTGGAAAGGAAAATTTCATACTGTATCATCTAAACCGAAATTTGCAAAATTCGTACAAGATTTATTCTGTGAGACAGCTAGTTAGAGTGGTTAAATCCATAATGCAAGGGGTACCCTCTTGATTCTCATTTCCAATCGATGTTAAGATTATTTGATCACAAAAATGGAGGACAAAATTGTGAATATGAATTGACATGAGTACCTTTTCTTTTACTACTTGATTTGCATTGAAAGACTCATCCTAGAGAAACAAAATCAATCCAAAATATTCATAACTCTATGGCCCCCATACTAGTACTATTTCATTATCAACCGAATTATCAAAAAAACAAAAAAAAATCCTATGAAATGGAGATATCCAAACCTACCTACCACTGTATAGGAAGAAATGATCTAATCTACCATTTTAGAGCAATGTGATTCAAGCTCACTAAAGTACTCTATATGAATCCCCATTATCAAAATCCTTTATTTTTTCCACCAACCATTCCTAAAAAGGGAAATGATGTGGTTTAGGCCTAAAAAAATACCTTATAAGAAACCTTGCTAGCAAATCCTTCACTTCATCCACCAAAAGGTGGGCACCACACTTTCCCTTTCAATATATCGTAGTTCTTTTCTTCCTTCCACCACCATCTTCTTCCTTCATCTCCACTTACTTGGTCCAATACTATGTATTAAACATTGTTGACAGGAAAAGAAATGTCACTTCAAAAATATTTTATTAATATTCTAGGAAGCTAAAAAAATATAATAAAAGAGCTTTTCACACTTAAATGTGGGTCAATTCGTTCTCTTATCTTTTAGTGAACTAAAATTCTCCTCAAAACATGCAAACTGTTATGTTTTTTTTTCAATATTATTATCAATTATATAAATGAAATAATATCTTTAAATTAATTAATTTCTTTTAAATTAAAAAACCAAAATCAGAAATAAACAAATAAATCCATTCACTTACGTATCTTAACAATTATTTATTAAAATGTAAAATTCTTCACTAAATAATCATAATACAATACATAAAGGAAATGTTAAATTTAATGTTATATCGTAAGCTAGGGAGAAGGAAAATCATTTTTTTTTTTTATAGTTATGTGCATACTTGAAATTATGTTTATAAGGTTGTTTTTAATGACAGATTGTGTAAAAACAAAAAACAAAAAACAAAAAATTTGGATGCAATGAAATAACAAATGGTTTAGTAAATGGGGTATTTGCTTGAACATGTGACTCATAAACGGCAAAGAGATAAAATATTTTGTTATGGAAAAGTTCCACAAGCGTACTTGGGATAAAGAGCTAGGAAGAAAGAAAAAGTACTATATTGAAGTGTTTAATCCCACTCATAGTCATAAACCAAAAACATACATAGAGGCCAATATCTCTTTGGAGAGCCAAAATTCTTCTTGCTCAGTTAATGACTATTTCTCATCAACTCCGTTGTGAAACAGGGCGCTGGAAAAAGCCAAAAGAAGTGTGGGAGGAAAGAGTATGCGTTTTTTGTTCTTCCGGAAAAGTGGAAACAAAAAAACATTTCATTTTAAAATGTGAGGCCTTCAAAGACAATAGGGAAAGTTATGCAGATATGATAGCAACTAACTCTTAGGATAATCTATTTAGCGAGGGGTTTCTTGAGAAGCTAGGAGAATTTATTGTGAAGCTTCATAGAAAAAGGTTCGAATACATCAAGTAGATGAAGAAGCAATTTGTCCCATAGTCTATCTTTAGCCTCATGGACGTTAAAATAATTTCTTCCTTTTTTCTTCATGGTTATTTATATGTAATAGAAATTTCATATTAATGAGAAATCTCATATAATGATTATTATGTCACTGTAATAATATATAATAGCGGGTTGAAGCTATTAGTTTTGCCTGTTCAAGTTATTAGTTCTACTCGTTCACGTAATTTTTTTTTTAACAAAGTCTACTTTCAGCGTTAACTTTATGTAAAGAGATATTTAGTTTTAATAAAAAATATATATGTTAGATTTTAGACTTTTGTGATTGATATTGATAATAAGATTGTCTTTTGGATTAATCGCATTATTAAGATTTCGAACCAACTAATATATTGAATAAAAAGCAACTCTATTAAAAATATTTGTTTTTAATAAAATTGCAAAATATTAATTTTCCATATTGAAATAACATGATCAAATTGTTAATATGCCATTAAGTTAAACATAATTATATTTTAATAAAACATGATAGTATGAAAACATGGACTCCTGCAGTACACGGTTACACAACTTTCGCAGTGGACCCTTGGGTGGCGTGGCAAGCCCTAAAATAGATCGATCTTTGTGTATAAATTTCATTTATAAACGTTAAAGGTTGTATAGTTAAAATATATGAAACTACATCTAATTTTATAAGAATGTCACATGTTGATGTGATTGGAATTTTGTTATGCAATTTTTGAATTCTTCATTTACTTTTATTCTAATAATTTTATTTTTTATTTATTTATTATTTTGTTTGATAAATTGATTTAAAATTTATTTAAATTTAAATTTT
>APFE030847470.1:0-11012 GCA_000404065.3 Pinus taeda | reverse complement strand
GGAGCGCGCTTCGGGAGCGGGTTCGAAGGGGGGGGGGGCGCTCCCCCGCATCACTGTACGCAGGTAACTTGCAAGTTTGCAGAGTCATGATGTATAGGCAGGTCAAAAGAATGGATGTAGCAAATGGAGAAAGAAGCATGGGAAAGGCTGAAATGAGAAAGCGAAGGGCAGCCAACAGGATTTGCGTGGAAGTGACTGTGAGAAAGGGCAATGGATAAAGCCTGCATATGTAGCAGAGAGAGAAACTAGGTGCCTTATGACTGCGTGAAGAATGCACGCTCTGAGCTGTGGAAGAATGAATAGTAGCATGACGAACTTCACCCAGCTTGCTAAAAAAAATTTCGAAAATTTTTTCCTGCAATAAAATTGAAGCCCGAGCAGCTGAGAAACCGAAACCGTAGTCCAGAAACTTAATTAAAATTTTAAACCCTTCCTGCTTCAGATTGCCTTATGGAAACCCGGAAAAATTTTCAAAATTTGTACCTACAATGACAATAGCAAAATGCCCAGAAACAAAATAATAATGAAAATTTAAAAAACCCTAGCTAAATAATTACAATATTTACAAACTGAAGGCTCTAGGTAACCAGATTTGTCAAAATGCCACAAATATTTTCAGAATTTTAAATTTAATGTGAGATGCTTTAGAAAACCCTTCATGCATTCATAAAAAATAAATTTCAAATGATAAGCCTGGAATCAAAACTGGCTGGGCTCTTTCAGAAAATGCAATCCGGGAGTTGGCTGGTTCAGCCGAGAACTTTCCCTAACACCCAGTAAACTCAAAATTTAAGGATATCTTGCACAACTTAAATCAATCATTAACATAGAGGGAGAAAACAACAGTGAATTTCAGATCAAATGGAGATACCTGCCATTATATTCAGAAATTAAACTATCATTCAAACCCCAAAGATTATACAAGATACCTGTGCTTAAATCAATCTTCATCAAGCTATCATCAATCGCTGAAAATAAAATTATGCAGAAAAATAAAACATCTTACAGCATTTCCAGAAGAGTAATACCAACAAGATTTCAACCCCAAAGTTTTTCCTTATTGCACAAAAATCACTACAAGAGAGCTTTCTTTAGCACAAAACTCACAGATCGAATTGATCTCAAATGACCCCTAACACCCTATTTAAAGGAAAAATTCCCAACGGCTAGTTCGAGTGATCCATGTCAAACTAATCTCGACCATCGATGAGGATCAAAATCCCTTTCAATCTCATCCGTTGAAATTTTAAATGCATTTTAATATATTAAAAAATTAAGACTTTGCATTTATTTTCTCAAAACTTTGACTTATTGTTATTGTTATTGTTATTTTTTAATTTTTTTTGTTTTGTTTTTGTTTTATTTATATCTTTTATTCTTTATTGTTTTTTATTTTTGGATCCTCAAACTTAGCCTTTGGAAAAATCACCTAGGACCTAGGACTTAGGACTTATGTGGGGATAAAACATTTTCTAACCCTCGAGACACTTTACATCATGACTTTTACAATTTTACATCTCAAGGGGGGAAAACCCATTTGACATAGACCCTCATAAACCACCCAGTTTTGTGACACAAATATAATATAGCAGATCAAGCAACTTGTAATACCCTAACCAAATAGTTAGAATTATTTCCAAATTACTTTACATAGACTCGAAGCACACTAGGATTCCCCTAAGATTCTAATGACAAAATTCATTCCGGCTTTGGGGTTAGGCTGAAGGAAAACTTTGCCGATCATGGATCAGTGAGACAAAAAACCTTCCGGAATGTAGCTTATCACTAGAAAATTAGGTTTACCTAGGAAATTTACATACATGACTCAGATCTTCTAAGATTATTTACAATTTACACATGCAGACTGGGTTTACAACATAACATGATCAAGTCGACGATGACTGTCGAATGGCACGAACATGTCGATTAAGCGCTATCCTTTTTGCGAAAAAAGGGGGTGTACTACTATGGGTAGTTGACACAGAGTGGTCAACACACCACAGGTCTAGTACTTGGAGAACAAGGGGCCAACCCCTTGTCCATCATATTCCGAGGAATTTATTCCTCAATATGGCACTTCTAGATATTATTATGCCTTTAGAGGGCCCTACGACATGTACATATTATTATTTTGCCCCTTGCGAGGCTTATGTTTACATTTGTGATCTAGTTTGGTGGGCTTGTCACCAATAGGGGTTTTATTTGCACATTATTTTATTGTAAGGGGCTAATGTAGGCCCATAGGCTAATTTGACCTCATTAGGAGGCTATATATTGATGTTAGATACATTTATTTGTATCATCACTTGACTTGGGATCTCTCTAATCATAGAGAACTTCGCATTTTTTTCCTTGGAGGATATTTTCTAGAGATGGATGAGTTTTGATGTATGGATTTGGGTTACTTGTCTTGGAGCATTGTCTTGTGAACGAAATGCTGGTTGGATATACTCTATAACATTGTAAGTGAATTTTGATGTTATTATTCTTGTTGCTGCATACTGGTAAAATTAGGGCTAGTTGTTGCATAATTGAAATGTGGAATTGAGAATGTTTTAGTTTAATTTATGGGCCAATGTTATATGAATGAAATGTCTTAGAGATTATTTGTCTCCATAAGCTTGCATCGTTTTCTTTGAAGTATAAATGCTTGAAGGTCACTTTTCTTCTCTTTCTCTCAACACTGGATGAAGTTGACTTTCTGGGCCTCCTTGATCAAGAAACCAAGTTCTCACTCATTATCATTCGTGATTCCATATCCACAAGTGAATTAGGCACTGGTCTCTGTTGAAGTTTCGAAGTCTACTAGTTAGAAACCCTCCATGCACTTTACTGATTTATTCCTACCTACTTGTTCCGTTAATTAACAAGTTATTTACAATGTAAATACTGAAAATAAACACTAGTACAGGCTCAACATATTACAGATCATCAACTGAAGGAAACAAAAACAATCACACCAAATGACATTGTTATTTTTGGACCAATGTCCCCAGAAAAACCCAATGTGGGAAAACCGGTGCAACTATCTGAGGGTTTTCTTATTAAGCAATTCAGAGTACAATCTGGGTGCCAAATCCAGCTTACCCAACAGAGAATTTCCTTGGCAGTAGTACCTCTCAGTCTGAGACAAATGTCTTGGCTGAAACCCCGAAAAAACCTTCCGGCAGCTCCTCAGTTCCAACCTGCCTCAAAAACCCCAACATCTACCTTTCTGGACTGCGTCAGCCTCTCTTTGCCTAGCAATGGCCCTGTGTCAGCCTTTTGGCCCTTTGCGTCAGCAACGCTGGCCTCTCTGAAGCACTGCGCAGCTCCCGGCTGCCTCTGTGTGGCCCTGCGTGAGCCCTGGCTGCTACTGCGTCACTCTCTCTGGCTCCTGTGCTGCTCTCCCAACACTATCTCTGGCTCATGTGCTGCTCTCCCGACACTATCTCTGTCTCTCTGTCTCTCTGTACTCAATGCCCCTCCGCTGCAACTCCGATCACTGATTCTATCTCTCTTAGCAAACCCCGCTCTAGAGAATAAAATGACTGATCAATTTGGTGTATTCTCCAAGTGACCCTCAGGCCCCATCTTATACTTTTCTTGTTGACATATCAACGACCGAGATTAAGTCCCTAATCAACAGCTAATATTAGATCTGGCTTGATCCATGTCTTTTGGACCATTCTAGCACAGTTTTATATTAATCCACATTAATATTTTAATTTCGCTAAGTTTAGACTTAGGGACTCCATTAAAAATATTAATTATTTCAATATCTCCTGGACTGTTTAGAATTTTCCCAAACCCTTTCTAGGTATTGGAGATCTCATGTGCCCCAACCTCTCCACCAAATTTCATGGTTAGAGCACATTCGATGCTACCACAAATCAACACTCCCTCGTAGCGAGGACTGTGTTCTAGTAATATTCCTCACTGAGCATTACTCTGATCATCCGACATCGGTCCCTGTGCTGATGTTAGACCTATTGCCCACCATCCTCAGCAATGCTGCATCCTGTACTGCTACCCATGGCCCTGCCACTGCCACTGTTGCATCTATAGTGCAACTCCTTCTGCATCCGTGTTGTTGCTGGTCCTTTCTCCCAACACTGCATCCACACTGCAACTCCTCTCATCATGCTGCATCGTGCTACCCACTGCTGCACTGCAACTCAGTTACTGAGAAGTAAGTAACTGATCTCCCAACTCTGACCTCTCTGTTGGGCTAGAGACCCTCTTGATGCTGAAGCTCCCTCTACCGCTGACAAGTGCTCCCTCTCTGACCTCTGCGCTGCTGCAACATCTACCTGCATCTCGCACCGTTGCACACCTCTTTGTGCCATCCTGCACTGGTGCAACACTCTCATGCCTCTCGCATTGTTGCAGCCTGCTAGCCTCGCATTGTCCCCGGACTCCTGCACCGTAGCTCTCTCGGCTGCTCCATCCATATCTATCTCTATGCACATCAGCCAGTCCTGCTACTACTCTTTGGGGCTCCCATAGCAAGCTCTAATCCAAGAGGCTGGGTACCTCGAGGATCCTTCCCCTCATTGCCTGTAGTCCACTTGACTACAGCTCGATGTCTCCCCACTTCTGCTCAAGTGGTGCGTGTGCACTCATGGCATAGTCATCGTCTGTCACCACTTCCTTCTCTGCGTTTGCTGGAATTGCTTTAGTCTCGGAAGACTCTCCCTTACTCTTCTTCCTTGAACACTAGGTCGCATAATGACCCAGCTCCCCACAGTGGAAGCACTTGACCTTGGAGAGATCCTTCTTCTTCCACTTTTCTTGCTTTCTCTCAGATGCTAGGGCAACATCTTCCTCCTCTTTGACTTTGATCCCCTTACTGTTGCTTCCCACCTTTAACTGTCGTCTAATCTCTTCTTGGCGAAGAGCCGCCCACATCTCATCCCAAGATGGAAGTGTCCCTCTGCCCATTATAATTGGAAAAATACCTCCTAGTCTTGTAAGGCTGCATTCAGGGCTGTCCTCACCATCAATTCCTGATTCGGCGTGGCTTCTATAGCAGTCAACTAATCTTGGATCTCATTCAGTCCTCTGAGGAAGGTGTCAATCGGTTCTCCCTTCTTCATCTGATATGACCTCAGCTGATTCTCTAATAACATCCTTCTCTGCACAGAAGTATGCTAGTACAATTTCTTTAGGGCCTCCCACATCTCATGTGTCGTTTCCTCCTCGACAACGTGTGGTACTACATGATCCTTGACCCCATCAAGGATGATGCTCTTGGCCCTCGCCATTGCATCCTTGTACTTGTCGTTCCTAGTTGGGTCGACTGGGATAGCTATCGTCTTCAAGGTGAAGTGCTTGACACGATTTCCATCAAGTTCGGATAAGATTCTGGCCTTCCAGACTGCGAAGTTCAATGCTCCGTCCAACCTGTCCTAGTCTCTTGCTCCGTGTAGTGCCATGATGCTCTTCTACTTCCCTCTTGGAAGTTTTCAATCTGAGTCTCAATTTTTCTCCTGGAAATCCTTTTGCCGATGTCGAGATGCCCCCTACTCTGATCATCTGTGTAACTGCACCCCTGATCCAGATTTCTCGGCTAGATACCCTCGGTAGCAACTCCCTCCTCTTGGCCTTTCCCTGTTAGGTATTGTTCCGACTACAGTACCTCACCAACTCCACTTTGCAACGTTCCCACAACCTTCAAAATCCCAGCAAAATGAAGGTGAGAGCTCCTAGGCTTTGCATAATCCTGGCACCAGCAACCCAGCCTCAGCCAATTGCATCAACCCTCCTAGCTTCTGCGTGAGGCTCCCTTTGCCTTCCTTAACCTCTGCGTTGCCTCTTCCTGGCTCACCCTTGATGATGCAGGCACTACGTCACCCTTCCCTTGTTGTTTCTCTGCTAGAAACAGCTTCTGTCACCTCGGGGCAGTTGCTTTCTGTTGCTATTGCTCCGCTCAGCTGATATCCTCAGTTCTTCTATGATCTGCAACCATGCTCTGATACCATGTTGAAGTTTCTAAGTCTACCAGTTAGAAACCCTCCATGCACTTTACTGATTTATTCCTACCTACTCGTTTCATTACTTAACAAGTTATTTACAATGTAAATACTGAAAATAAACACTAGTTCATGCTCAACATATTACAGATCATCAACTGAAGGAAACATAATCAATTACACTTAATGACACCATTATTTTTGGACCAATGTCCCTGGAAAAACCCAATGCGAGAAAACCGGTGCAACTATCGAAGGGTTTTCTTATTAAGCAATTCAGAGTACAATCTGGGTGCCAAATTCGGCTTACCCAACACAGAATTTCTTTGGCAATAGTACCTCTCAATTTGAGACAAATGTCCTAGCTGAAATCCCAGATAAACCTTCCGGTTGCTCCTCAGCTCGAATCTGCCCCAGAAACCCTAGCTTCTGACTTTCTGGACCGTGTTAGCCTCTCTCTGCCCAACGCTAGCCCTGCGTCACCCTAAATGGGCCTGCGCCAGCCTCAATAGGCATTGCGTTAGCCTTCTAGCCCTTTGCGTTAGCAACACTGGCCTCTGTGAAGCACTGCGCAGCTCCCGGCTACCTCTGCGTGTCCTTGTGTGAGCCCTAGCTGCTACTGCGTCACTCTCTCTGGCTCCTGCGCTGCTCTCCCGACACTATCTCTGCCTCTCTGTCTCTCTGTACTCAATGCCCCTCAGCTACAACTCCGATTATTGATTCTATCTCTCTTAGCAAACCCCACTCTAGAGAATAGAATGACTAATCACTCTGGTGTATTCTCCAAGTGACCCTCAAGCCTCCTCTTATACTTTTCTCGTTGGAACATATCAACGGTGAGAATTAAGTCCCTATCAATGGCTGAGATTAGATTAGCTTGATCCATGTCTTTTGGGAAATTTTTAACACAATTTTATATGTAACCACATTAAGTATTTTAAATTTCCCTAATTTATGACTTAGGACCCATTAAAAAATATTAATTATTTTAATATCTCCTGAATTGTTTAGAATCTGCCCAAACCCTTTTTGGGTATTGGAGATCTCATGTGCCCCAACCTCTCCACCAAATTTCGTGGTTAGAGCACATTCGATGCTACCACAAATCAACAGTCTCTTAAAGTGGTGATCATTTTAACCTTCTTTTTTAGTATTTTCCCCTTTTTCCCCAAGTCTAGCCCCCATTAGGTCACCTTCGACATCAATTTCTCAGGAACTGACCCAAGGAAAAGCTCCGATCTCCTACAAGCTACTACACTGATGGGTCCCCTCCCTCTCCTCCAAATTTGTAGCAATTCTAACAGTGGAATCTCTGGGAATCGTAAGCCCTAGCCCTAGGATCGAATTTTGCCTAGGCATCCTCATTGTTAGACCTCAATAGGATCAATTCAACCTTTTGAAGTAAATATTCTTGTTTTGTCCTTTCCCCTCACCTTGTCCAGGACAGGAACATCATTGGTTGTTGCATTCCATCCTCGAACCTGGGCTGGTCCACTTGGCCCTGTATCATCCCATTTCTCAATAAAGACTATTTGTCAAGGACCATTTGGGAATCCAAGTTTCCAAGGATTATAGGGATTGAGAAACTCCTTTATAAGCCTATCCTTTCTCCCTCACCCCTTATCCCTGGTCGACCAAGTCCCTTGCTTAAAGAGCAAGCAAGTTCCATTCCTCACTCCATCCTTGGGAAAGGGTTTTCAAGGTCAGTTCTCACCTATCCATTGACATCTACTTTACAAAGTGATCTCTTCACTACTGAGACTCCTCCCATTGGTGAAAGTCCATAAAGAGCAGGGATACTTGGCTGTGGTAATAGTGGGCTAAGCCTCCATGATTGCCCTCTTAGGAACTCCCTTTAGGTCCCCTGCTAGTTTGAGTGGTAACATTTCTGGCGTCGTTGCGAGGGACTTGGCGACTCCACTTGAAGAACGAAGCTCTAGTTCTTCATTAAGCTTTGAAGTCAATGCTTGTAGGGTGAAGCAAGCATCTATCAAGGCACCTCAATTCACCTTGGCAACTCCATTATAATCTTAATATGGAAAATCATAGAGGATGGAGATTCCTATTGGTCCTATATTTGAAAAACTCAATAACCAAGAGATTCAGGAACTGCAAAGGAAAGTGGTGGAATATGCATAATCCTTTCAAGATATGTTGGAGAGCTTGGATATGGAATTCATGCTCAGGTTTTACAGGTCGCAAGAAGTACAACTTGACATAATAAGGCGTGCTTATGAAGAAAATACTAGTCGTCTCCATGACCTTACTTACATAACCTATGCTGTGAATATTTTGGATAACCTCGTCAATAACAATGGGAATACCTCCTCTAAGGATGACGAAGAGTTGGATCCTGCAGGCTTCCAAATCACGCAAGAAAGAATGGACGAATGTAGTAGGTCGTGCAGGGAGGTAGTAAGGGAATATAATTCTAATGAAGTTTTCTCTTGCTTATATGATGAAGAAGTGAAGCTTCATAAGATGAAATGTTAATATAAAGAGAACCCTACTAATGCTCTCCCCTAGAAGCATACTACCAGAATCACATAACAAATACCTTAGCCATTGTTCTTCGAGAGAAGAGAGAAGAAGAGAGGTACTGCTTGTCAACCAACCAAGATGAAGATGACCTTAAGGATCTCGGTGATGAGCTAGAAGATGAGTCCTCGTTGGGGCTGCAAGACTGATAGAAAGTTCTTGAGAACACATGTGTTGAGGAGAATGAAGCTGTGGAAAGTAAGGCTGAGACTGACCTTACCTTTCTCAAGGATATCACTCCTGATGAATCTCCTTTTGGAAACCTTGAGGAAGGTGATCCCATAAGCTCCTTGGAAAGTGACATTAGAGATTATTTCCTCATCAAAAAGGAGAAGTAGAAAATTGTTGAACCCTAATTTGATAGTGCTCCAATTTATTATACTGACAGGGAAGATGAGAATGAGATTGGACTTCCCTTCCCCTCGGGCACTATTTATGATGACATACCCATTGATACCCTTGGGAAGGAGAATTATTATTTTCCCTTGCATAAAGAAGGAAAATCTTTGATGGAAGTGGTTTACTCTCTTTTTCATGAAGGTCCAATCATTGATACTTCTAATGAGGAAAGTAATGAGGCTCTTACTTGCCCACCTTATGATTATGTATTCAAATCACTTAAGCCTTCAGATTGTGGGCAAACAAAACTCGTTGAATATGACACTTCGCCCTCCCCTTTTCCTTTCCCTCTTGTTCACCACCTTCAGTCGTCCTCAAGTAAGTCTCTCATCCCTTTTGGTATCACCTCGAATGACCATGCCCCTTTTCCCTTTTCTGAATATGGTGTCAAGAAGGAACCCTTCATTGAATATACTTTATCCCCTTTGGCCCATCCTCAGGATTATGATCACTCTGCGAAATCCCCTCCCTGTTGTGAATATCACATTGAGAAACCTATTTGTTGCATTCCTTCCTTCTCTCACCCTTCATTCCCCTCTCATCACAACCATGTGAAATCCTAAAAGCATGATATTACAAGCAGTGATTGTGATGAGGAGTTCTCGAGAGTAATCATTTATTCCTCCATTTTGTACCTAGAAGGAGAGCCCTGGACCTGTAGAATGACCAGTGTTCTTTCCCCAAGGACCTCCCTCTACCTCGAATGGAGATCATGTTTTCTCGCCTCCCACCTGCCTCATCTACCATGTGACTATGTCCACATTCAATTTAGGGGTTGTTACATGAGTAATCACACTGGCAAGCATATGTATATTGATGTGATGATATGTTGGTTCTACTGGCTTTATGATTACACTTAGTATTAACATTACTATATGCATGTAGGGTAGGATGCATTGCATGATGATTTTTGCATTAGAACTAACTGCATATGATGTTTCTCATGATAGATTAGATTGCATTAACAAACAAAACAAAAAATGCTTCTTTGCATATTTTATTGGTTTATGAGCTAACACTAAGCATGGGTGATCATCAAACACCGTGAAAAACATGTTGCCCCATGGCTTTGATCTTTGACATGTGCAGATAACAGGTCTACGGTGACCAAGAGATTGTTGGAGTTCTTGTGACCTCCCATTCGAGCTGCCTTGTCCACTTCTTCGAGAGATCACGTCCCAGTTGGAGCCAGATGTTACCCACCACTTTGTGGGTGATATCCCCAGGAGAAATTTTTCTCCATGATGAACCTTAGTCGGCAACCAGCAACCCCTTAATGCGTCCTACTAGCTCATTGTGCCATTTCTCTGTCACTTGAGCCAGCCATGTGGTCCCCCACCCACCTGTATTGATTGTATGTTTGAAGGTGGGCCTCTCGAATCTAAAGGTATGTCTTGTCATTTGGTAATTGAGTATTGGGTTTATTTATCATGGATACTTCTAGGTATAGATTGAAGGGGAGATTTGGCAGAAAGGGTGGCCATGCCATTATGAAGTTCCCACTTTGTTATCTATGATTTTTAAGCTCATTTAACCGATTATTTTAATGACTGGTTGTAATAGAAGCCTAGGAGATGCATTGGATCTTATGCAAGATTACAGGTGGTTTCCATTTGGGTTTGGTCTCCTTATATGGGATCCTAACCCCAAAGGTCTACATTGGCACATGTAGGGTGTCAATAGAGAGCCATGGGCCTCCACAATAGTAGACAACACTCCACAGATCTTCATGGATGCTCAAAGACTACTAGCAATCCATTTTTGGGATGATGGTGATATGCTTGGTACATTATGCCCAGCAGGCCCCCACAGGAGCCCCACACTCTTCGCAGGTGTCCCAATGGTCCGGATTTAAACAGGAACGCAACAAAATACAGAGATAACCATATACACAAAGATGCAGCGGAAATAATACTTCATTTCTGTTAAATTTGGACAACTAGGTCCAAACTCCATGTTCTGATGATCAGATTAAGAGGCTAATATTTGTGTTGGATTCCTCTTTCAGAGAGGTGTAAAATCCATATAAAAATAGTCTTAATCCGATGAGCAGAACTTATATTTTGAATTTATTATTCTTAATAAATTATATGTGCAAGGTCAGCCAGTTTTGTAATGTAG
>APFE030847462.1:13074-59683 GCA_000404065.3 Pinus taeda | reverse complement strand
ACTTGGTGTAGCTTGCTTTATGGGTCATGAGTGGCATCTTAGCTTCTGTCTAGGTATGCATCCTTGGATTGTTGTTGCATACTTAGCTCATATTACAGCTGCTACTGCCATTTTCTTGATCTACCCTATCAGTCAAGGAAGCTTCTTTGATGGTATGCCTCTAGGAATCTCTCGTACTTTCACTTTCATGATTGTATTCCAAGCTAAGCACAATATGCTTATGCATCCATTCCACCATGTTGGGTGTAGGCTAGCATATTCATCGACTCTCTATTCAGTGTTTGTGCATGGTTTTTTTGGTAACTTCCAGTTGCATTCAGGGAAACTAATAAGATCATCTACAAATGCAGGTTAACAAATTTTGGTTAGGTGGAAGATAATCTATAATTATTGTGGTTGCTCACAGTTATTTCAGCGATTGATTCTTTCCAATATGCTAGTTTTAACAACTTTCGTTCTTTACCTTTCTTCTTAGCTGCTTGTCACGTAGCAGGTATCTGGTTTACCACTCTTGGCATAAGCACTATGACTTTCAACCTAAATGAGTTCAGTTTCAACCAATCTATAGTTGACAGTCAAGGTCGTGTAATTAACACTTGGGATGACATCATTAATCATGCTAACGTAGATATGGAAGTTATGCAAGAACATAATGCTCACAACTTTCCTCTGGATCTAGCCGTTGTTGAATCTATTTTAATAGGCGAATAATACTCTGATGGGTTGTTATCATGTATTTATTAATTGAATCATACCAAGCCTTTTATTTTATTGAAAGACTTGATATGCTTCAATCATTTGTATAAAATTGAGTTTCTATAAAAAGTTATTTAAGTATAAAATTTTCAATGTTATTTGAAAGATTTATAAAAATTTACTTGTCAACCTTAATATTTTTCTAATGAGAACTACTCGAATACCCACATATTCAATGGAATTTTTGAACTTCATGATAGAGGGGAAAGTTTCCCTTCCTCACCGCCTACATGGTGGATTGTTCCTTATTCAAACCCTACAACCACACCATTAACATTTAGCTTCTATTTTTCACTCCTATTTCTCTATTTGACTTATAGTTTCCATGTGAAATGTGCTTTACACTATAGCTTGCTAGAGACTATAGTTTTTCCACTAAAACCCGCCCCACCCCCCCTGCCCATCCCCCTTCGTGAATTGAGAAGAAGTGGGTGCTTCTTCATTGGTTTGATGGGTTCGAGTTCTTTCAAAAGTTGAACAATATTAAACTTAAAGTTTCCATGTGAAATGTGTTTTAAGCTATATCTTGTTGGAGGCTAGATATTTGCCCTAAAAACCTTCCCTTGCAAATACGTGGGTACTTCATGATTGGTTTGATGGGTTCAAGCTCTTTCAAAAGTTGAATGATATTACTGATCAATTGACTATGGTAAGCTGACATGGAACCTATATGCTACTCATACAAGTTTCTTTTAACTATATGGTGGATCCTTGAGAAAATAAGTTTTGTATTTCTAGTTCAATTGGTTGTAGGATTGGTTAAGGTTCTGTAGGCCTCGTTAAGGATTGTAAAATAATTAGTTCCAATTTGAGTGAAGAGAGCTAGTAAAATATAAATTATTTATATATGACTCTTGATAATTAGTTCAAAATTATCTATTTAATATTTACTTAATTTATAATTATTACACATCTGCCTATGTATTTTTAGTTAGTAATAATCTTGCTTTTTACATATTTTTAATAGGGCATGGAAGTTTAATGTAATCCTTTTTCACAATATCATTGGATAAATAAGTAAACATAAATCAAAATCATTACTATTATTTGGAAAACAAAAATCCAAATCATTAATATGTTTCATAAAAACCAATCATTACTAGAGGTACCCTATAGTTTATGCATGCATTCCCATGTTCCCATTTTCCTTGAATTCTCCATCCCTTTAAAACTATTTTTTTTAATGTTCTTACAATGAAGACAACATTGAATTTAAAATTTCCATAAGATGATTGTACTAAATATAATGATGAGATGAAATTAGACACTAGTTACTATGTTCCTTGAATTTTCCATCTTGGTTAAAACCCAAAAAAAAATTCATTGTTCTTACAATATAGACACCAGTTACCATGTTCATTGAATTTTCAATCTTGCTTAAAACCCAAAAAAAATTCAATGTTCTTACAATAAGGACAACTTCGAAGTTAAAATGTCCATGAGATGATACTATCAAATATAAAAAAAGAGATGAAAGTAAACTATATCTAACCATTTTTTAGAATCATCCTAAATATTTTTTAAGATCCAAGTAAAAGTAGATGATATTAATTATAGTTTTTTATTGTTGCAATTATTTTTTATAATACAACATGTAAAAAAAAAAGTCTTCATAAAAAATTAAACCAACAAGGATAAGGTATCAATTTACTAGCCGAAATGTAAAAGCAAAAGGAAAAAGGAATTGACTGTAAACTTATACATTCCAATATAGTAGTATCTTTAGCATTATAAAAAAGTTGAATGTTCAGTTTGTTGTTCTAATATGCCAGAAATGCATTTCGATGTTTTCTCTATTTATGAGATTTGAACATCATTATTATTATCTATTTTTTAATGTGAATTTAATTTTCTATACACACACACAGATATATATAATATATATATATATATATATATATATATATATATATATATATATATATATATATAGTAAACTATTGTAGTGAAACATTTCACCTACTTAAACTATAAACATATTTTGTAATGCAAATTTTTAAACTAAGTAACACATACATTTTAAAATTATTACAATGGACATCCTCACAAAAGTATGATCTCATAGTCTGTGTCCTCCCTACTTTCATCATCTCAATCATGGTGGAAGAAGCCACATTGTTGAATCATGCATCAAATTTTTCTTTGGATTAAAAAAATACCTCCTCATTATGCAAATCCTAAACATTCATCACTTCAAATTTGTCCTTTGGTTTGAAAACATACCTCAATATGCAAATCCTAATAATTCAAAACTTTGTTATATAAAATTACCGAGTTAAGTTGTAGATAGTGGGGTCTATGCTCTTCTTAGAAATTCAAACACAATTTTATTTATTAGAGTATGATTTTATTCTTGTGATTTGATGACATGATTGGTAGGAAGTCTTGAATAATAAATTCAATGGTAGGATTATTAAGAAATTATTTATTAAAATATTTCATTTTCTAACATCAAGTAAGCACAAAATAACAAAAATAATAAATAATAAATAATAAGTACATCAAATGCTCAGAATAGTGCTCCAACTTCAAGAATAGGAGTTGGAATAGTGCTGAAAATATTCCTACATTTTACAAAAGAGGAATGGTTAGGGTGTGTAGAGTTATTAGTCATAAAAAAACCAGTTGCCCTCCTTCTAGCGCCAAAATGTTGAAGACGTTGGATACGACCAACATACAGGGGATATCCCTGATATAAGGTCCTAGTTAGACCTCACAACATTTGGTGTATGAGTCCCATCTAGAATACAACTTAATTGTCATTTACTTAAAGATATGCCTTGGCTTTAGCTGTGAACAGGAGAGAGAAGTGCACATTTGTGCTTTTCAATGAGAAAGCGAGTGTTCCTTGTGACTATATGATTATAGATGTATCAAGGTTATTTCACTACGAAGGGGAAATAAAGTGTGGCTCTAAGAGAGAAGTAAAAATACTACCCTAATGGAAACACACAGGAAAAGAAAATATCATCTAAGATGAGGCGAAATAGTTTACATAGATTCTATGATCATTATAAAAATTACAACACAATTCCAATAAGTTAAATACCAAAGTCACCGAAATAGTTCAGTTACTCGAGTATAGGTGAAAGAAAACATGAACCATAAACATTCAAAGAATAGCCTCAGAAACACTCACAGTCCATGTGTCAAACTGTGATGGCTTGAAAAGGCTTCAATATCAAGTAAAAGTTCCAAGATACATAGATACAATGGACATCACTAGCTCCAATAGTGAAGTGTTAGAGTTGCTACTTTATTTACAAAAGTAATAACTTTGTCTCGCTAATGCCTTATGGGAGAATTCAAGATTAAAAGTCCTATACATGAGAAATTAGGATCCTTTTATAACTTGAGGCATGACTTTTCAGATCCCCATGACTCTTGGATTTCCAACTCCTAATGTCCTTTAGGGTCCTACAACCTTTGGACTTCGAAATGAATTTTTGAATTACATATGACTTTTGGTATTAAATTTCTTTTGGACTTCCATGACTCTTTTGTCCTTACATGAATCTTGGAATTTTACTTATTTGTCTTTGCAATGATTACAACATTACATCATAAATTCCACATCATCATGTGATGAAGATGAAACACGTCACTATATTTGATGAATGGAACTAATAGTGCTTGATTAAATGGAGTTTCTTCTATGGTCACTTGGCTATAACTCTTGTCTTTGTTCTTCATAATAATTCTAATCATTGATGCCATAACCCTCCAAAGGCATTTGATCTTGGAGTCTTTGGGGTGGTTCGATCATCAAGATTTCACTGTATTATTTCTTCTTTGATACTTCCTTTACTTGTATTATTTTCCATATCTTCATCATGTGTACTTTCCACACTATTTCTGGAATACCTATATCTACAATCACTCATGAAAAGCAATCATCAGCCTACAAATATCCTACTCTAGCATATTTTATGATGATTTTTCTATTAATTATATTTTAGTGCACTTAAAATGGACAAGGAGAGCTTCCAAGGACATTTGCACACTTTTAAGTTCAAAAGGGTTGAAGAGGGAACACTTCATGGCTTCGACACGTGATAATGTGATCAAGAGAAAGATATTTTCAAGGAAGGGTGCATGACCCAAGTCCAAAGGATGAAGGAGAAGGATTTTGGATTCCCAAGTGTGTTCTGTTCCCAAGGGAGAGAGGGAGTGAAGCCCTAATTAAAGGGAGGACAAGGTATTGTATCAATAGAAAACAAAAAAATATTTTGTATCTCTCTCTGCTACATCCCAATAAATTATGTGAGTATCCTAACTCACAAAGTTAATTGAAATGATATGATTATTTTAACAACGTAGAATTCCTAGCTTGAAAAGCTTTATGAATCCTATAATGAAGTGGAAAAAGTAAAACCCTTTTTATAAGAAAGAATTTTAATATTCTTAGATGACATTGTTTTTGGTTTAAGTAGCTCATAAAGGAGAAATCTAAGGTCATCAAATGACGACAAGAAGAAACACTACAAATTCTAGGGCTTATATCAATCCCTTATTCCAAGAAACTCTTCAATTTCAATAGTGTCTCAATTTTTAAAAGTGACGATAGGAACAATTTGTCTCGTTGTAGGTCTACTATCATTATCTTTATTCTAAAAAAATTATATGTAATTATTCTAAAAAATAAGATTATACTATGAATAAGAAAAGATGAACAATATAGTTAAAGTCATGTTATATTAGGAATTATCACTCAACTATATACCACAATTTTACACCTAAGGTCATTGTAAGATCATTGGAAGTATTGTCATAATAATAAAACAAATATCCTATATTTCTTCATTGACATTAAAAAACTCATTTGGAATAGTGTCTAGAATCAACCTCTAGAATATATTAGAAGAGCCAACAAATCTTTTTGAGCTAATATTTGTTGTGATAAGGTTAGAAAAGTGGACTTTTTCCAAGTTAAGAATATTAAGGGTTGGTTAGAATAAATTATATGTAATATAATATTTAAGCAAGTTTTTCACTTATCCTATGCTCTTGTTGGAATTTACATCGATAAGTTAGACGATTTACTAGATGTAGGATGTGTCAACACATCTCTAGCTAAATAATAATACTCCTTATTATCATAATGATATTTCTCTTATGGTGATGAGAGATAGTGTTCTCAATAAACAACTAAATATTCTCAAGGACTTTTTCTCTAGTAGGGTTATGACTCTTAACACTAATAAAACAATGATTTTGATAAGTAAATCCAGAAAGATCACTTATGCTAATTTCGTTTATGAGATTACCAACTTGGAGTTAATGTTTCATAAAAGTTTATTTGAATCAATATTCATCATGAGCTCCACTAGAACAATAGCATTGAGAAAGGATAACTGTAGACTGGAAGCCTTATTATGGACTTGAAAACAATCATAAACCAATGGGAATTTCACATTAGAATAAGAAGAATCTCTTGATTGAGAATCTCATTACTTTAATACTTTATATGATTATGAATATTGGGGTTGCAACATATCTAGATAATCATGGAGAAAGATAAGGAAAACCCGAAAGTGTTTTATAACTTTTAATATTAGACATAAAGCCTGTGACAACCCTTGGATATTACCATCTTACTGTAAATATTATCTCTATTTTGTTAAAATTAAATGACTAAAAAATTGGGACACATATTCCAGAGTTGGGGAAGGAGATCTTTTGGAGTAGACCAGGGTAATATTAATGTCAAATTTCATGCTTTAATGAACTAGCTGCATAATAAATTCGACTAGAAAAGGAATCTTTGGGAACCATACCGGCTTCGTGGAAAAATATATAAGCGAATTATTGGGAATTAATTGGAAGTTTGGTTGCACTGGCACACTAACATGGGAAATTAATAGGTTATGCCCACATAACTAGAAATGGCATTGATAGTCTTTAACCGGATAATTTAATAAAAATTACCTTTGCACACAATAGAAGGGAACGGACCTTTGCGGATGACCAAGAGGCCAACACCTCTACACACTAGGAAAGGGAAAACCTCATAACTAGAGGATAAGAAGATAATTATTTATGAGCTCAATGATGGGAGTAGTCAGTTTGTCTTCAGTTCTATTTTTTATTGTACTATTCTACTCAATTAGTTTTTTTTTTTTGTTACTCAGTTCATTCTATTTTAATTTGTTCCTCTTAGTCTTGGAAAATTCCATTCTAATAGAGAGAGTTCACTCTATGAAACTGTAGACAATGAACCCATTGTGTGTCACTTACTACCTAATATACAGAGCAGAGGCTTAACCCGAGGCTGATGAAACCATTATATGTGGTTTGCAAGGTCTCAAGAAGCCATAGGGAAATTTGTAGATTGATGAACCTATAGGCTAAGAGGTGGAGGCACTTATGTGGCGCTAATGAACCACTAGGTGTTGCCTTGGGGCTGGAGCACTAGTGCTTTCCTTCATTGATGAACTACTTGGAAGAGTGATCTCCACACTCCCTGTTGAGAAAGAAATGCATGTAGTTATTAGGGTATTGATTCCTCTTTTCCTGATAATTACTTCATATCCTCTTTACCTTTTCTTTATTATGTTTTCTTTCATTAAGAAATTACCAAATCAAAATCTATGAAGATCACAAAAACAAGAAACATAGGATGTAGGCACTCAGATAGGACAAAACCCCACTCTAGGGGAACCCCCAATAAAATTATTATTAAATAATAGAATCAAGTGAAAGTGAGATAATTCAATACCTTTAGACCTAGACAAAGACCTCCTCTAATCAAGTCAACCCTCCTTTCAAGTAGATAGATTTTTTCAAAGTCAACAAGAGTAACTTCCTTCAAAGATGCTTCAATCTGGAATTTTTCCCCTTTGCAACTCATAATTTTGGATTGCAGTTATTGCAAAAAATTTGGCCCCTATAACTTTCCCAGAAACCCTAGCAAAACTCGCATGTGTGAGAGATAGATGCCCCAAAAATATCATTTTCTTCTTCTTTTGATTTTTCTTCGTTCCTTGACATCAATCTCCTTTTTCTTTCTCTAGTACTACAAATCAAACTTGTGGATGGTGGCTTCCAAATAGTTCAAGCTCCTCTTCTATTTATACTTCTTCCACAAGGTCAAATACCCCAACCTGGGTCGAATTCTTCAAGGCATGGCCGACATGGTGTGGAGGTGACAAGCGACTATTGTAACTCAAAAGTAATTTTCTTTACATGATACAAAATCCCAAGAAGGGTCTAATAAATGTGACAATGACTCTTATGACTCAATAAAAAACCTAGAAGCCTTCAATGGAGGCTATGACCTACAACATAAATAAAAGAGAATCATCAAACTAATTTTTCTTCTACAATAAAATTATGATTTTCTTTCTTTTGAAAACTACATTACATCATGACTCAAATACAATTATGAATACTGACACTAGTTACATTTTTCAACACTCCCTCTTAACTAGGGAGGTATTTATAATAGTATATACATAGGTATAATGATGTACTCAAAATGATATGTTATATGAAGAGTTATAGAATAAGCAATGTTAAAGATTAGATACCTACCTAGGGTACCTAAAATATTTGGACTAAGGTGTTATCCAATCTTCTACCTCTATAGTTACCATCAGGCTTCAACTCTAATGCCAACCCATAAGGATCTAGGTATCATATCCAAGTTTATAGCTCCACAAGACCAATGATACCCTCCCTTTTTAGGATCTAGACATCATCACAGGTCGGCTAGATGTCTTCCAAAGAATTATACAGGCTCATAGTCCAAGATGCTTTAACATCTATCAACTAAATTTGTTATGTCTGCGAGTCCAAGCATGCTTTTGAAATATTCAGACTTCTTATCTGGAAGATATTTTTTCAACATGACATCTACATGTTCATTAGTCAAAATGTATTGTATTTTCACAACATCGTCTTGTACCTAACTTCTAATATAGTGACACTTGTTGTTAATATGCTTCTTCTTGGCATGGAACACGGGGTCTTCAAACACCTTTATGTTGCTTTGATTATCAAAATTTATAATTGTAGGATCTAATGGCCCTAAAAACAAATTTGATAGAATCTTTCTTAACCAAACTGCTTATTTTCCTACTATACATGAAGCAACATATTCAGCCTTAGAATACTTAAAGAAGTTGTATCTTATTTTCTACTCATCTAAGAAATCATTGTGGATCTCAAACTGAAACAACCACTGACAGTTCTTCTTCCATTTGTCTCACTATCGCCCGAATCAAAGTCGGTAAAACCTGTTAATCGAAACTCCTTCCCATTATATTTTAGGCAATGATGGATAGTTGCATGTAGGTATCTCAAAATGTCTTTTCTAGCTATCCAATGATAATAACGAGGCTCCAGCTGAAATTTACTAAGAACTTTTACAACAAAGCATATATCAATTCTAGTGTTCACCAATTTCATCAAGGTGCCAACTAGCTTTCAGTAACTTGTGGGATTGATAGGGCTATACTTAGAACTTCTCAATTTCTTTAGATTTATGATCATAGGATTTTTCATAGGCTTTGTATTCATCATACCAAAATTTTGTAACATCTTGATTATGTACCATCTTCTTACATTCTATAATTCTTCACTCCACACCTGTAACAAATAAATCGTCCACATATAAAACTATAATGAGAGGTTCATTCTTCACTATCTTGATGTAGAGGTTTGCATTTACAAAACTTTTGACAAAGCCAATCCTTAAAATATAGCCATCCATTCTTGCATACCAAGCCCTAGGAGTTTTTTTTAAGACATATACAACTTTCTTTAATTTGCAGACATGAGTTTCCATTCTATTTATATCGAAGTCTTCTTCTTGTTCAATGTATACTTCTTCATCTATGGTTCCATTTAGGAAGGTGTTTTTTACATCCATTTGATGGATATTCCATCCTATAGTAGTTGCTAGAGAAATCAAAGATCTCATAGTAGTGTATCTGGCAGTAGGAACAAATGTTTCTTCATAGTTTGTTCCTTCCTTTTGAGAGAAACCCCTTTCAACAACTATTGCTTTATATTTTTCTATGCTTGCATCAATGATATGTTTGATATTTTAAACCCATTTGGAAGTGACAAGAGGTTTGTCTCTAGTTGTAGGGACGATTTCATAAACCCCATTCTTCACGATAGATTGATATTCTTCATGCATTGTTTTCTTCCATTCTTCTCGATGATCAGCTTCTTCAAAAGTAAATGCCTTTGCTTCAATTAAATTTGTCATGTATGTTGCATATCCTAAGTATATTTTATGTTTCTTTCTTTCTCCAATTGTTTCCTTTGTTGCTTTGTGTCCTTTGGCTTCTTCAAGTGTAGCTCCCAACCAAGTTGATTTCTTCTTTACTTTGAGTATGATTGCAGGTTGAATAGGTTCACTTGGTCCTTATTCTTCTTGATTTGTAGGTGACTTGTCATTTTTCTTTGCTTATTCAAATAGTGGTGCATTGAATTCAATAGGTATATCCTTGGATATTTTGTATGAAAAATTTTCATCAAATATGATATCCCTTCTAACTTCAATTCACGTTTCTTCTTTGATGTAGATTCTATAAGCCTTTGGTGAAAGGCTATAATTAAAGAAAATACCTTTTATACCTATATATTATAACTTCTTTCACTAATCATTTGGAACATGAATATATGTAGGGAATCCAATGATTCAGACATGATATACACATGGAGTTTTCCATGAGAATTCTTCCTCGGTGTCATATTATTAAGATCTCTATGATGAATTCTATTTTGTATGTATAATTATGTCACAGATGCTTCTCCCAACAAGAATTTTGGTAGGTCTTGATCAAATATCATAGTTCTTATGCAATCCGCAATGGTTCTATTCTTCCTTTTTGGTACTCCATTTTTTCAGGATTGTAGGGAACTATGAGCTCCCTCTTAATGCCTTATTCTTTGAAATAAGCTATAAGTTCCTTAGAATTATATTCAACCCCATTGTCAGATCTAAGATCTTTTATCTTTTTTTCGATCGGGGTCTATACTTCAGATCGAAATTCCTTGATCTTTCAAATACTTCATCCTTTGTCTTGAGAGGATAAATCCACGTCTTTCTATAGTGATCATCAATGAAGGTCATATAGTATAAACAACCTCCAGGAGATTTATCAAACATGGGTCCACATACATCAGAATGAATGAGTTCTAGTATTTCTTTAGACCTTGTGTCACTACTTTTAAATGGTTTCCTAGTATTATTTCACAAGGAACATCCCTTGCATACTCCTTCATGGTCTTCCTTAATGTTGGAGATGCCCTTCACCATTTGACTTAGACAGGGTAGTATATTATACTCAATGTGTCCATATATTCTATGCCAAATATTGATGGGACTAATTTCCATGTGAAAAAGGGCTTTAGGATATGTTTTTATAGCTCTATATAATCTTCCTTGAAGAATCCCAATAACATTTTCCTTTTCAAAACTAGAATCCTTTCCCTAAAACAAAACTTTACCATCTACAAAAGCAACCCTGTCTCCTTTGTGTTATAAAAAAGAAATTGAAATTAAATTATTTTTCAAACCTAGGACATAGAGAATTATGTTGAGATGTAGATTTCCTCCACTTTCTAGCTCCAAAGATGTATATCCAAGGCCTTTAAGTCCATAGTTGTTGTCTCCAATCTCCATTCAATAGATGATGAGTTGTTTGATAAAGTATGGAGTTTTACACTTTCTCATGTCATGTTTCTTAAGGCTACACTATCAATTATCCAAGCATTGTCATCATAAAATTTCCCTATAAGTGTAGCCCATAATTCTCCACTCTTGACTCTCCTAGATAAATTGTAGATGATCCTTACACCAAAGCTTCCTACAATTTTCAAGAGGTTGAGTCCCATCTTGGAAAATATTTCCATTAAGAGAGTGATATGTATTCCATCATTTCTTTCCTTCCTTAAAATGATAGCCAACAAAGTGATATTCAAATAGTCCTTCCTTCACCTTAGCTCTGAAACAATGTTGAGAAATCAATGCATGTAGTTATCAGGCTTTTTATTCATATTTTCTTGATAATTACATGTGATATGTAATGGCTTGTTTACTTTATATTTTATTATGCTTTATTTCATCAAGAAATTACCAAATAAAAATGTATAAAGATCACAAAAATAAGAAGCAAAAGCTATAGGCACCTAGCTAGGGCAAAACCCCTCTCTAGGGGAAAACCTAGCCAAACTATTCTTCAGTAATTGAATCAAGTAAAAGTGAGACAATCCAAGACCTTTATACCTAGACAAAGATCTCCTCTAATGACCAAGTCATCCCTCCTTTCAAGTAGTTATATTATATCAAAGTCGACGAGAGTAAATTCCTTCAAATCTTCTTCAATATGGAATTTCACCCCCTGCAACTTAGAATTTTGGACCTGCAATTAATGCAAAAAAATTGGCCCCTACAACATGCCCAAAATCCCAAGAAAAACTTGCACATGTGATAGAGTGATTCCCCAAAATCTTCGATTTTGTATTCTTTTCATTTTTCTTCCTTCTCCTTGACTTCGAATTCCTTTTTCTTGCCCTTGTACTACAGATTGTACTTTTGTATGATGGATACTGAATAGGTTGAGCTCTTCTTCTATTTTGTACTTCTTCCAAAGGATCGAATAGCCCTAATCTGGGCCAACTTCTTCAAGGAAAGGTTAACATGGTGAGGAGGTGAAAAATGACTATTTTGACTAAAAAACAACTTTCTTTATAGGGTCTAATAAATGTGACAATGACTCTTATAACTCAAGCCAAAATTTAGAGGCCTTAAATGGAGGCTATGATTTATAAACTAAATAAAAGAGAATGAAACCCATGCTTCAAACTTATCTTTTCTTTTACAATATTTTTTTTCTTTCTTTTGACAAACACATTTCATCGTGAGTCAAATATAATTATGAAGATTGGCACTAGTTACTTTCTTCAGCAATCCCATGGTAGCTTGTTTGCTGATGGACCTTCCCAAAAAGTAAAAGGAACTCTTCTCTTGGTATTGAATTGCAAGTTTGTATGCAAAAAAGAACCTTAGATTTGAGGTTGACTAAGATAGAAATATTTGTTATGTGATAATTGGGGGTTGTTGAGAAAACCTGAGGGAAGTGAATTCCTTCTCTTTATCCTAACTTCTGACTAGATGGTGGGTAAAGGTGAGTTACCTTTGAAAGCCTTGCTTTAGTCAGAAGTATTGAATTTACAATTTATGCACTCCCTCCCTAGCTCTAGAATCTAGCTCGAGGGTGTCTACTGCAAGAAAGGCTTAGCTGCAGTCTATCTAAGGTTGGTTTGAGAGTCAATGTCCCACTCTTAGTTTTCAATATTTTGCGTAGAAGATAAGCATCTAGTTATGCTGCTAATGTTTGAATGACATGTACATGTTCATCATGTTGGCTTAAAGATTATGTTGGTTTTATGAATGTGAATTCCTGTGTTAGTGGATACTAGATTTATTGTATACATTCCTGAAAGAATGGTTAAATTCCTACATATACCGTGTGAGCATGAATATGAGTGATTTTTAGTTTAGATGGATACATAAATATCTGAGTGTGTTTGTGAGATTCAATGAAATTGGTGGTTGGCATGTATTATGGATATCTTTGTGTATATGTTGTATGTATGAATGATAACATCATGAATCTATATTTATATGTGATTGAGGAAACTAGTTAATTCCCTCTGATTTGGTGAAGGGCACTAAATTGTTTGTTTTTTGCATTTCAATGGGAAAGTAGAGAACCTAATATTTGTATTGACCTAATGAATTGGGGAAAACAATTAATCATGTGCTTTACTAGTCCTTGCTAATAGCCTATGTGCAAAGATCTATGGCTTCCATGGTCATGGAGTGTGGGGATGAATCCAAGAGATTTCACATATCAAGTATCACAAAGTTGTGGAGGTTCAACCTAAGCGAGATTACCTAGAAATTTAAAAAACCAGTGCATAAGCGTACAAAAAAAGATTGAATTTACCTATAGGACCCACGATGTTAGGGGTCAGGAGGGCCAATTCAAAAGGTCAAGTGTTGCCATGAGTTTCACTCGACTAAAGGATTATCGCCAAGCTAGGTAGGTGCGACCTGTTAGTCATGGGTTGGATCTGTTAGCCCTGATAGTCCAGTCAAACAGAATAGTTGGTCATAGCCTGGGGAATGAATGATAGTTGGGCCAAGTTGAAGTCAGACCAAATTGGGGGTTCGAACTAGTTTTCTAGGTCGTGGTCAAGACCCTAGTTTATAACTCTACCCATGGAATGGTGGGTGAGTATGACCTCCAACTACCTAGATGAGCATGCCTAACTAGGTGGGGTGTCACAATGGTGGAGTGACCACATAAGGAACCATATTAGTCATCACTTAGCTACCACATGCAAAGTGTTGATGACTTGGAAAGGAAGTAAATGACCTATTTTCGATTGGCCATATATTTTGATTCGTAAGTAATAAAGAGATGAAAATTATATCCTTAGAAAGGTATCAATGAGACAAACACAACAACGTTATCCATTTTAGGTCTTCAATAAATCGGAAAAGGTCAAAAAATTTAGATCCCATTTCCATAATGGGATCATGGATATTGGGTAAATATAGTAACTACCTCCTGCAACCTTTAATTGGGGTTGGGATAGGAGGGGATACATTATAGGGCAGTATCAGAGCCTCTAGCTTCAACACATAGACTAGACAGGCTCCATCATAGAAGTAACCAAGTGAAGGTCCAACAATGGACTTTGAAGATCTAGTGAGGCATTAAAGCCTCATGATAAGTGTTATAACCCTTATTATTGTTAAGGATTGATTATGTGTATAGTATGGGGTATACTTGTATGCATGTGGCATGGAACTAATGATGTACTTTATCTTATTGATATTATTGCAACTGAGCTGAATTGTTCAACTAACTATACAATGACATATTTCCATCACCAAGACAAGGTTATACCAATTATTATCTATTAAATTTTGTTAGAATCTAAAATTTATGTGTGTGTATGAAAAACATAATATACATCGAGGCCCAAAGAGATAAAGTTCAATGAGCACAATAATAGAAAAGGATTATACAACATAGAACCAATGGGCCAACGACTGAACAATAAGATGGTAACATATAGTTATGACCACTCACTACATGAGAAATAAGAAAAAATTGTTGAACAAGCAAGAAGGGAAAATTATTCTAATTTAATGGATACCCTTAGGATTTTAAGGGCTAAAATTAGATGTTGTAAGGATAAAAATGATATTTTTATCAAATAATAGGAGAGAAAAGTAGAAGCCAATGTATTCATATTACAGAGCCTCTCAAACTTACAGAAGAAAAAGTAGCATGAGTGGGTAGCTAGCCATAGAGGTAGGTAGCGTTACTAAGAACAAGAAGAAAAGAATAATAGAGAATATGAGAGAATAGCCAAGAAAAAGTATAAGTTGTCAACTAAGGGCAATGTAAGAAGAGGTACTCAATCAGATACCCCAGAAGAGAGGACAATCAATGGAGACAATGACCTAGTGACACTCATAGATACCATCATAATCATCATCATTATGACAAGGGAAAGGGAAAGGAGCATGTACTGGAAGACTTTAAGAAATCCAAACCTCCTATATTTGACAGTGAAGCAAAGAAAGCAGAAGATGTTGAAGCATGGCTACACGATATGAAACATTTCTTCGGGGTTCATGACTACTTTGAGAATATGAAAGTAAAGTTGGCTACCTTCATACTAAGAGGAAAATATGACATGTGGTGGGAATATTTAAAGAATTTAAAAATTGTAAAATAATAAGAATTGTCTTGTGGTGAGTTTGAGACATTTCAGAAGAAAATACATATCTGAAGGTATTATGATACAAAATCTAAGGAGTTCTATGAACTTAGAATGATATATATGTCTAGAACCACTACAGTATGTGCCTTACCTAAAGGAGGAAAAGGAAAATGTTTAAATATTCATGAATGGACTTCCAAAATCCTTCAAAGACAGAATCGAATTTGACGAGCCATAAAAAATGGAATATGCAATAAAAAATTCAAGCATTGTTATGAACTATCAAAACATAGAGAAAAATCCAAGGGTGAGGGGAAGGAAAACATGGTCTAAGATACAAAATGAAAAGGCATAATAAGGAGTGGAGGATGCAAGCTACAACAAAAAGGGGGAGTCTCGACTATAGAAAATCAAAACCAACCTTAGCATAAATTTAATTTTGAGAACAAAAGATGAATTAACCAGTTGTTGTCATTACTACAACACCCTCCAAAAATTTCACCACATTATAATTTTCGATCCTACTGTATCGTTGTTTCAAGTGTCACCTTAGTCATCAATTATAATTTCATGTCTTACTCTATGTTTTAAGTGTTCTTAATTGTTCTCTAGTGTCATCGCATTAAGTAGAATTACTTTGGTGTATTTCATGATTGCAACATCCTTGATGTTGTAAAACAACACTTTTTGGTTACAATCGCACACACTTCACATGTTGTACTTTGGGAATGCATTTAAAGTGGTGTTCTGATGTATAAATACCATTTTTCAATCTTGTCTAACATTTCTCAATGATTTTGTATGTGTCGCACATAGTTTTATGTATAAAACACATCATCTGCTCCCTTGTTCCTATCTTTTACAAAGACAAATTTTGGTTTCAAAGCAAACCCATTAAGGCCAAGAGAAAATGAGTGGACTCTGAAGCCTTGATCAAGAGTCCTTTATTGTTCGGAAGTGTGCCATGCACCCTCTAAGACTACAGACTGCACCTCTTAATCCCTTTCCTCTCCATGTCTCGAACTACGACCTTCAAAGAGACCAAGTTTTCCTTTGAGCGCATTCCTTTGACTCAAAGAAGTGTGCCCTCCTTAAGCGCATGAACACACCTTGAAGGCCTTAATCTCAACCCTTTATCCTTACACAGTGCGCCCTACACCCTCCTAACCGTTTGGGCACATGAGCGCACTTCGAAGGCATAAAGAATCACCCTTTAGACTTGTGCCATGTGCCTTATTGGACCTCTTGAGCACATGACAGAATCCAAAAGGCATGAATCCTTCCTTCTTCAGCCTTCGGGAATGAAATTAGTTCCCTCCCTCTCTCCCTTGGGAACACAATGCACTTGGGAATCCAAAATCCTTCTCCTTCATCCTTTGGACTTGGGTCATGCACCCTTCCTTGAAAATATCTTTCCCTTGAGCACAGGATCACATGTCGAAGCCCTGAAGCCTTCCCTCTTCAGCCCTTTTGAACTTTAAAGTGCGCAAATGTTCCCAGAAGCTCTCCTTGTCCCTTTTAAGTGCACTAAAAAATAATGAATAGAAAAATTATCATAAAACATGCTAGAGTAGGATATTTGTAGGCTAATGGTTTCTTTTCATGAGTGATTGTAGATATAGGTATTCCAGGAATAGCGTGGAAAGTACACATGAAAAAGATATGGAAAATAATACAATCAAAGGAAGTATCAAAAGAAGAAATAACACAGTGAACGATTGATGATCGAACCACCCCAAAGACTCCAAGGTCAAATACCCTTTGGAGGGAGATGGCATCAATGATTAGAATTATTATGAAGAACAAAGACAAGAGTGATAACCAAGTCACCACAAAAGAAACTCCATGTAATCAATCACTATTAGTTCGATTCATCAAATATAGTGACGTGTCGCATCTTCATCACATGATGATGTGGAATTTATGATGTAATGTTGTAATCATTGCAAAGACAAATAAGTAAAATTCTAAGATTCATGTAAGGACAAAAGAGTCATGGAAGTCCAAAAGAAATTTAAAACCAAAATTCATATGTAATTCAAAAATTCATTTCAAAGTCCAAAGGTTGTAGGACCCTAAAAGTTATTAGGAGTTGGAAATCCACGAGTCACGGGGATCTAAAAAGTCATAACTCAAGTTATAAGAGGATCCTCATTTCTCATGTAAAGGAATTTTAACCTTGACTTCTCCCATAAGGCATTAGAGAGACAAAGTTATTACTTTTGTAAAGCAAGTAGCAACTCTAACGCTCCACTATTGGAACTAGTGATGTCCATTGTATTTCTGTATCATAGAACTTTTGCTTGATACTGAAGCCTTTTCAGGCCATGACAGTTTGACACATGGACTATGAGTGTTTCTAAGGCTATTCTTTGAATGTTTATGCTTGATGTTTTCTTTCACCTATACTCGAGTAATTTAGCTATTTTGGTGATGTTGGTACTTAGCTTATTGGAATTGTGTTGTAATGTTTATAATGATCGTCGAATCTATGTAAACTATTTCGCCTCATTTTAGATGATCCTTTATTTTCCTGTGTGTGTCTCCATTAGGGTAGTATTTTTACTTCTCTCTTAGAGCCTCACTTTATTTCCCCATCATAGTGAAATAACCTTGATACATCTACAATCATATAGTCACAAGGAACATTCCCTTTCTCATTCAAAAGCACAAATGTGTGTTTCTCTCATGTGACAGCTAAAGCCAAGGCATATCTTTAAGTAAATGGTAGTCGGGTTGTATTCTAGATGGGACTCATAAACCAAATGGTGTGAGGTCTAACTAGGACCTTATATCAGGGATATCCCTTGTATGTTGGCCATATCCAATGTCGTCAACATTTTGGCGCTAGAAGGAGGGCAACCAGTTTTTTATGACTAATAACTCTACACACCCTGACCATTCTTCTTTCATACAATTTAGCAATATTTTGAGCACTATTCCAACTCCTATTCCTGAAGTTGGAGCACTACTCTGAGCATTTGATGTACTTATTCTTTATTATTTTTGTTATTTTATTCTTACTTGATGTTAGTAAATGAAATATTTTAATAAATAATTTCTCAATAATCCTACAGTTGAATGTATTATTCAAGACTCTCTACCAACCATGTCATCAAATCACAAGAAGAAAATCATACTCTAATAAATAAAATTGCGTTTGAATTTCTAACAAGAGCATAGGCTCAACTGTCTACAACTTGGCTCACTATTTTATATAACAAAGTTATGAATTATTAGGATTTACATATTGAGGAGGTATTTTTTTAATCCAAAGAACAAATTTGAAGTGATGAATGTTTAGGATTTGCATATTGAGGAGGTCGTTTTAATCCAAAGAAAAAAATTGATGAATGGTTCAACAATGTGGCTCCTTCCACCATGATTGAGATGATGAAAGCAAGAAAGACACAGACTATGAAATCATAGTTTCATGAGGATGTCCATTGTAATAATTTTAAAATGTATGTGTCGCTTAGTTTAAGAATTTGCATTACAAAATATGTTTATAGTTTAAGTAGGTGAAATGTTTCACTACAATAGTTATATATATATATAAATTCACATTAAAAAATAGATAATAATAATGATTTTCAAATAATCTCATAAATAGAGAAAGCATCAGAATGCATTTCTGGCCTATTAAAACAACAAACCGAACATTCAACTTTTTTATAATGTTAAAGCTACCATTGTATTGGGATATATAATGTTAAAGCTATGGTCGTTTCCTTTTTCCTTTTACTTTTACTTTTCGACTAGTAAATTGATAGCTTATCTTTGTTGGTTTAATTTTTTACGAAGAATTTTTATTTTACATATTGTATTATAAAAAATAATTCCAACCATAAAAACTATAATTAATATCATCTACTTTTATTTGGATCTTAAAAATATATAGGATTTTTTTAAAAAATGGTTAGATATAGCTTACTTTCATCTTGATTTTTATATTTCGTAGTATCATTTCATGGATATTTTAACTTCGAAGTTGTCTTTATGGTAAGAACATCGGAATTTTTTTTGGGTTTTAACCGAGATGGAAGATTTAATGAACATGGTAACTAGTGTCCATATGGTAAGAACAATGATTTTTTTTGGGGGGTTTTAACCAAGATGGAAAATTCAAGGAACATGGTAACTAGTGTCTAATTTCATCTCATCATTATATTTAGTACAATCATCTTATGGAAATTTTAAATTCAATGTTCTCTTCATTGTAAGAACATTAAAAAAAATGGTTTTAAAGGGATGGAAAATTCAAGGAAAATCGGAACATGGGAATGCATGCATAAATTATAGGGTACCTCTAGTCATGATTGGTTTTTATGAAACATATTAATGATCTGGATTTTTCTTTTCCAAATAATGGTAATGATTTTGATTTATGTTTACCTATTTATCCAATGATATTGTGAAAAAGGATGACATTAAACTTCCATTCTCTATTAAGAATATGTAAAATGAAAGATTATTACTAACTAAAAATACATAGGCACAAGTGTCAATAATTATAAATTAAGTAAATATTAAATAGATAATTTTCAATTAATTATCAAGAGTCATATATATACTTTATAGTTACTAGATCTCTTCACTCAAATTTGAACTAATTATTTTACAATCCTTAACCAAACTTACAGAATCTTAACCAATCCTACAACCAATTGAGCTAAAAATACAAAACCGCTTTTCTCAAGGATCCATCATACAGTTAAAAGAAATTTGTATGAGTAGAATATAAGCTCCATGACAACTTAGCATAGTCAGTTGATCACTCATATCATTCAACTGAGCTTGAACCCATCAAACCAATCATGAGGATCTCAATAATTTCTTACTCTCTTAAACTCGTTTGAAAATCATTCCATCATATATATATAAACATTGGTTTTTTCCATGAAAAGGAAAATGTCTATATACAACTTTTGCTAATATAATCAACTTCTGTTTCAAAAAAATTAACAATGAATTATTCTAAATTTATTTCAAAAAAATTAGCAATGAATTATTTTAAATTTAAGTTTTACTTTGAAAAGTAACATATACATATCATATGATGTTGGAATTTACCATTTTTATTCAACAAAAATATATCATAACAAATTATTTACATCATTAAATAAAAAAATTAATCAATTTCATATATGACAAATTTGATTTAAAATATATAAAAGTCATACACACATGGACGTTCATCTGTCATAAATAAGTTGTTATTAGAATATTAAAATGCAATTTCAATTCACGAATCACAACTGGGAAAGGACCCAAAACTTCAAAGGCCAACCAAATCGAACCATTACAATGGGAGCGTGAATCTCCAAATTAATCAAAAGAGTGTTGAAAAAATTGCTAATAGAAAACCAAAATAATTAGGTTGGTTGTTTGCGTGAAACAGCACAAGCAATCAATCGCCTACTTTTAAGAAACATGAAACAGTAAGTAGGTAACTAAACCAAGAAGGCAACCAACCAGCTATTTAGATGGGTAAATCAAATCAATTAAAAGCGGTTTAAAAATAGACCACAAAAAAAATTCAAAATAAGAACGGGGCAATACAACTTAAATTACAACCACTGAATTCTAATTACAACTTAGATAATAACAATTTTAATTATAATTCCAACTTAAACATAATAATTACTAATAATGACTACACAACATTTTCGTGATAATGATTAGACAACATTTTTCTACTCTTTCATAGTACCTATCACTCCGAATTCCGTCATTATTTTTCTTCTTTATTAAACACTGATAATAACTAGCATTTGCACCAGATGTTGCAAACAAAACGCCATAAGACATAAAGTGCGGAAATCCATTATCCATGTAGCGTGTGCATTATCAAACAAGGTGGATCTCTCTAAATTTGTTGCAAACATTTATGTTGTTGCATTTCTAATTTATTTAGAATCTACTACTACCTCCTCTTCTTGGAATATTAAATTTCTTATCACCCCATGATGACAATCCCTCTAATTATTGGCATAACACTTTTTTCCACTTTAGTGGCTTTACCTTCAACCTAAAGAAACATGAATTTGAGCCACTCAATTAAAAAGAAATTGCTAAATTGCTAATTATCAGGTTTTGAGTAAAAACAATTAATAAGTCATATTTACAACACTTTAAATATTTACAACCTTTTAAGTCTTGTATTTATAACTCATATTTATAAACCTTTAAAATGAAACTAACTATCTATATATTTATTAATAATAAAAAGAATCTTCTTTATAAAACTGACACTCACATGCTACTCCTATATATTCATCTTATATTTAATATTCAATGTCCATCAATTGAATGACAAGATGAAAGCTCAACTTAATTGCACATTTCTGAACTCCTTTGTGGGAATTCATGTCCCATTAATTTAATGGCAAATTGAAGTTTCAAATACAGTACACATTTTATAACAAATTCGGAGAGTTCATGAACAAAAAATAAGGTATCTTTACCATAATTAGGCAGTACTTACCAGCTGGAAAAGAAAATCATGTGACACTCCTTGGAAAGGACACACTTTATCAACAATAGGAAAAAACAAGACATTTGCAACGCTTGCGCGGATGGTGGCCTTTGGCAGATCATTTAGTGTTTCTTCTTGCTGTAATCCCTCTCCCTTGGATTTCAAGCATATACGTGACAACATTTGATCTTGCAATTGTAGTGGCAGCCAATTCCTAAAAGAAATTCTTTAAGTTGCCTGAATTATGTCCCTTTGCAATCAAAATGAAAGTCAAATCCTCATATGATGTAGCATTTTTTAATTGAAAAGAGAGAATATGTAGGCATAACTTTTCTATACACAAATCTATTAAAAATATATTCCTTACAAATTTCATGGTTCGGCTTGTGCCATGTACAATTAAATTTGTCATGTTTCCTATCATGTATGCAGTCAAACCCAAATTATATAACATGTAGATGATTTCAAATATCATTTCTCTCGTATTTTCAGCATGCGGGTCTCCATTTCCAAAAATGGTCAGAATCGTAATGGAAAAATAGATTGCAGTAATATAGAGAATCCAAAGGCTTTGTTTCATAAAATATGGAAATGCAGCACCAATCCATGTCCTACTTGGATCATGATATCTAGCAGCAAGCAGATATGAAAGGCATCCAGCGTAGTGAACTGCAAAATGAAATTATTGGTGTTAACTTACACAAACAAGCTTAAAACAGCATGTCCAGAAATAGTTGAATTGGATATTCTTCTCTGGCCTTAAGAATCGAGTACTGATCTGGAGTCTTAAGAACAGGGCACTGAAATAATTGAGTTGGAAGCATTTTTTCTTGGAAAGTTTCGTGCCTCAAATCTCCCAAGTATTGGAAGAGTCAAAGTATTTGATACCAATGATTAAAATTTCATTTGAATAGCATTTCCTCTTTGTCCTAATTAACAATGTTGTTCTCATTCTGGAGGTGATCAAAAACCACCTGTGTATTTCTCAAAAGAAAACCCTCTTTCAAACTATATTGTTGTGTCTTCTCCAAATCAAAATCTTCTTTCAAACTAGATTGCTTAGCAGAATCAAGAAAAGATAGTAACATGTCTGAATTAAGAACAAATAATAGTTGTCCACTCAAAACTACCCATTCCTTTGAAGTCCAAGCTCAAAACTATTCGATCCTTTGAAGTCCAACAGAACATGGAAGATATGACCATAACCCCTTCCTCCCTCCAAGTTACTAAGAACACTGCCACAGGTGTCACAACTCATTAGAATCATAAGAAATAAGAACTTTATCTACCTCAAATCCAAAGGTATTTGATGGGATCAAGCAAATACCCATCCTTGGGAGCAAGTTATCTAGTAGATGCAAATTTTGAACACAATGCATAACTTAGATCCGATAGTATTTGAAGCATATCCTTAACAGAATGTAGTTCAGCAAATGCGAACTTCAATATGAACATGTTGCAAACTTGTCAAAAATATAGTACAGGGGGAAAATATCCAAGAATCTTCTTTAATCATGCAAATAAGCTACCATATTTACTGCACTTTATACTACTTGTAATTGCACGACTTCCTTAGTTGACATGGTTGTATGAACTGGTTGCAAACTTGTCAATAACATAATACAGGGGGAAAATAACCAAGACTCTTCTTTAATCATACAAATAAGCTACCATATTTTCTGCACTTTATATTGTTTGCAATTACATGACTTCCCTCGCTGACATGGTTTTCAGAGTTTCTTTCCTGAGAATCATCAATCCATATCATATGCTTTCACAATCAAAGCCCCTTGCGAATTTGGGTATAGAATTTGTGCCATCTACCCTTAAACCTAAACTTATGTGCTACCAAATACAAAAATATACGCATCAACTAACCCCTCAGGGATTCTTTTTCCAAGGAATACTTTGTAGGGAAACCTACTGGATGCTTGTCCAATTTGGTGGATAGTGTTCCTAGTGAGCCTTACCCAGGAGGAACTGAATAATACGCCTGTGGGCATGAAATTAGCCAAGTGCCCAGCAACATCTCCAACAACTAGTTTAATTAATCCCTGGCGTTCTATCAAAAAATCCTAATCTCCCAGGGATAAACCATTTGGGGTAGAAAAACTAAGCTATCAAACATCTCATTCACTATCTTTTTCTTGGATATACAATGGATCCAATGATCCAATATAGCATCATCCATAATCATCCATTTAGCCTTCACTTCCCTTTCGTCATGAGTTGTCAACTGCTATAGATCTTTAACCAGAGTCACAATATCCTTGAGATTATTCTCTTCTAGTACAAATGTAACCCTCACCTTTCACCACCATAAATTTGAGGCACCATCCAATCTGTCTTCACACCTGAGGCTAGCTGCACAAACTCCCTAATCTAAAAAATAGTTTGAATTTCTTTTGATAGACTGGTTGGTATTCCTTTCTCCATCCAATCTGTCCTCACACCTGAGGTTGTCTGCACAAACTCCCAAATCTAAAAAATAATTTGAATTCCTCTGATTTCTATACCTTTATCCCTACGTTGCAAATTCCTAATAATCATAATCACATAAATAACCTTGATACCATGTTGAAATTGGATTGAGGAAATAGGCGGTTTAGTTTTGTTTTACTCTGGGTATTTTTTATAACCTCTTGACTACAAAATGGTTTTAAAATATGTTGCAATTCTTTCAATTGGCTAAAGAGAATGTTCACCATTCTTCATGTCTATTGTAAGTAATTTAATTGCATTTTTTCACAATATGTATGAGCAGAGATAAGTATCTCCATTCCCTTTGTTATAGTTTTCTATAATAAATTAGGAAAATAAAACTCTATGCTCAATTATATTGAGATATTTGTGTGATCAGATAAAATTCATGTTAAGAGTACCAAGAAGACAGATGCATCCATATGAGTCCACTTGTTCTGTACTCTATTCTCTAACATGAAATCTAGAATCGCTTCTCTATACATACTCGTTAAATACGTGTAGCGGAATTTTCTCATTTTCCCTAAGATCATGAATTGCAATGTAGTAGATTTTGCTCATTTTTCTAAGATCATGAATTGCAATGCGACACTCAAGGTGTAGGCATCAACAAACTGTTGACACAAAACCTCATGCTACTCTACGAGTCTAGTTAAGATTGTTAGATGGAAACTCAAGTTGGATAACCATGAACATACTTATATATAAGTAATCAAGGATCTCAGATTTATAAATTAGTTTTAACTAGTTTAGATATTCATACCGTTGTAGATCCTCCAAATGCAGAATTGTGAGGGTGTAGGATATTGCAACCTTATGGATGGACGGGATTTTTCAAATCCTTTGGCCTAAGAAAATCAAATATAGTTTGAACTATTGAATTCTCCAATAGGTTTAGATCAGCCAGCCTTATCCCATAAAAATATCTGGATGCAGCCTAGGGCTCCTGTAGAAATCACTGGAACTTGATGGTTCATTCAATAAATCCTAATGAAAATAAACATGTGCATAAAATCTACTTCATAATAAAATTGAAACACTCTTTGACTTATCATTTATTTTTGAATGCAACATTGATTATGAGCATTATGAATTGTAATGCTGGGACTACCCAAGAGTCTGGAATGTAGTAGGAGACAAGTTTACGGTAAAGAAACCAACTGACTTAGTTTTGTGATTTCAAAGTGATGTATGTGCTACTAATGCATGGGGTAAAACAAACAAGTCATTTGGGATGAGACATGTCATTTCTATACTTCAAATTTTCCAATGTGACTAAAACATATAGTGAAACAAATGGTTGTTCCAAATTTATTTGTAAATGAAATGCAAACATTCTAATATTCATGCTTATTATGTAATGAATCTCCTAACAAGAAGATACTAAGAGCATGAATAATCACTTTCCTTTCAAAAAAAAAATTAGCTTGCCTGCTCTGTTTTACCCTTGTCTTTGTTTGCTAGTATGTCCTACAACATTCAGAAAGATACCTACCATAACACGAGACACTAACACATAAAAATCTTTGGGTGTTTCATTCATTAAAATGACATCTTCCTTTGGGGGGAAGTAATTTTCCTTCATCTCTAAAACTTTCCAAGCATAGAGTGACTATTAGGTTATTTTTTCCTTAAAGTTGTTGTACTAAAGCCCACTAGCAAAGACAAAAAATAGGGTCTCTTACCATAATTGGACAATACTTACCAACTGGAAAAGAAAAACATGTGACACTCCTTGGAAAAGTTGATGTGTTTGTTGTGAATAGCTTTTGCTAGCTTCCATTACAATATCTGAAGATATTGGACAATCCTAACTCAAAAATTAATCAACAAACAACATGCAGAGTGGGAGACATAGATGGCAAGGTATTTTTCTCAGGAACAAAATTGGACAATCGTAGACCCCAGGAGAGAAATGGTAAGTTTAAAAGTCATGATGCAAAACTAAAACACCAGCTACATTGATCTGGAGTTTTGAAGTGTGGCACTGCAGGAAGAATTTGTGTCGAGGAGACATTCATGAAAAAATTGCAAGTGTGCTTGATATTGCAAGTTGAATGCCAAAATTGTAGTACTTCAATTCTGATCTATGATAAGATTTGTGCCAAGAATCCATGATAGACATAATAGGAACCCACTCTAGCATGGCAATTAAACATGTAGTATTCAAGGTGGTGAAGAGTACTGTGATTGTAGAAAATGTATGGAAAACCATGGAAAAATGGATAAAGAAGCTGGAGTGGGAAGGTGCTGCATGCATGTCTATTGACCTGCTAATAGGAGAAGAGAACAATTCATGTGCTATGGATTCCTAGAGTAGCTTGGAGGTGAGATTTTGAGGATAATTTTGAATAAAAGGGACAGCAAGGAAGCTGGAATTGCAGAACTCCCAAAGTAGTTAATCTGAGGTTTTGATACTAACTGATATTAGTACAGTCAACAACAATGCAAAAGACTTGCAAATGTGAAGAAAAGAATGCGAGTTATAAAAGAATATCATTGTAACTATGCATGATGTACACTCTATATTGTATTAGGTATTTATGAAAGCACAAAATTGGTGGAGAGTGATCATCATTGGCCAAGATTCTCAGGGTAACGAAATAAAAATTATAGAGTTAGGTGAGTGATCATTGTTGACCAAGTCGTACATGATATATTCACAATGAGGTGGGCGGGATACAAAATATAAAAATCCATTTCTATACATATTTGGTTTAAGTACACTAGGAATTAGTGACCAAGTCTCATCAATACCTCCTTCTCTTTCCATTCAGGATTGCCTCCAAAAATAAGTTAAACATAGTGGAGATTAAGTTAAAAAATAATGGCATATGTGTGTCATGGATGTTACTAAAAATTATCCATAACAAAACTTAACAACTTTTGGTTCAAAGGGAAGGAATTCTTTAGTCTCATTCACCTTAATTTAACTAACACTCAGAAGTCTGAATTGGCTGTAACAACTCCACACATTTTCAGAGTCATGGGGAGATGTTTTATGTTGATCAATTTTTCCTGTGATTTCAGTCATAAAGTTGGTGAAAAAATAGATACGGGAGTTGAAGGTACATCTTTTTCAAATGACTATGTATTAGTTGAAGGTACAATAGCTAAACAGGGGAGATTGTGGAATCCATAAGAAACTCATAATATGCAAGCAATTGAAGGGCTATCTTTGTAAAAAAAATAAAAAACAACCATGTAGAAACAAATTGAACCATTTCACATCCTTCTCACAAACTCAAACTAAACAACTTTTAGACCCATGCCTTCTGTTAGTGGATATCACTATGAGACTTTTCAGAAAATTAGATACCTCAGTGTCAGTGTCATAAACTTCTGTACTCCAGCATATTGCACTTGCAATCTTTGCAACCCTATCAATGACCTTAGGAGTATCCCGGACAACAACAGTTCCTTCAGGCCGGAGAATTCTATCCATTTCAATCATCAAATCGACAAGACTACATCTGTAAGCATAAAATCCAAAACCAATGAGTAAGTAACCCATGAAATTTAACATGGAACTAAAAATGATGATTGAAGAATGCCTATCACTGAGGAGGAGAGATATCGTTCTTTAGACCAAGGTTCATGAATATAAACAATATAAAGTGATAGATTGAGGAATCTGAAGAAAACCCAAAAGACAAATGGAGGATCAGAAAGGCACCTGTTTCCACCTCTACTCAGATCTCTTATTAGAGATTCAATGCCAATTGCATGAATAAAATCATATGTTCGAGGGTAAGAAGAGAAGGCCTCACACCTGCCAAATCACATTTCTTGTCATAGAATATTCAATGATATTGCCATAATCACCATCCTATTAAACTTGTGCCCAGAGTCCCCTGATCTCTCTAGAAAATAGTTAAATATCATCTAAATTGGAAGATGCCCTAGTTCCCGGAGCACCTTGATAACCAGAGAGAATTCACCATAATGCAAGTACATACTATTCAAATTGTAGAGACGTGTTCTTGCTTACACTCTCCCATCAAAAGATGAAACAAACCAAGGAAATCCACGGGCAACAAATATTCCCATCTTATGGTACATGAGATGTTGTCCCAAGAGCCAACCAAACTTAACTAGAACCTTGATTTGAAATTGAACTCAACGTCGAAGGAAGGCAATTGGAAAATCAGAAATCAAAGATGTAGTGTTGTAGGAACTTTAAGTACGTGAATTTTGCAGATCATAGCAATATAGTTCAAACACTTAACAAAACTCTAAAGGAATATAAACTTACCATTCATGATAAACTCCAATAAGGCCTCTATCATAGATCACAGCAAGAGAATTTGTTGTATAAGTAGGAACAACGTTCATGATCCAGACAGGATCTGCAATAAGTGTTGTTGCAAAGCCACCAAAACCTGCATTCATATCCATAACATTGTGTACACTTGAAGATCCTAACTTCAGATTCAGCACATTCTTATAGTATGTCACTCTCCTTTGCCATCTTCGTGTATCAGCTTTAAATATATCCAGAAAATTCTTTATGTCTACAGCATGTTGAGGAGGTTCGTTCAACTGGCTTGGCCACTTTGGAAGCTCAATTAAACTGTTCTCTTTCTCTTTCAATGGTGGAAACTAGCTAATACACTCTTTCAATGGTACATACCTATAAGCGGATTGAAAGAGAATGTTAGCCAAGAGATCAAAGCTCCAAGTTGGTGATATACAACTTATGTGTTACCAAATATAAAAATATGCGCATGAACTAACCCCTCAGGGATTCTTTTTCCAAGGAATACTTTGTAGGGAAACCTACTGGATGCTTGTCCACTTTGGTGGTTAGTGTCCCTAGTGAGCCTTACCCAGGAGGAACTGAATAATACGCATGTGGGCATGAAATTAGCCAAGTGCCCAATAACATCTCCAACAACTAGTTCAATTAATCCCTGGCGTTCTATCAAAAAATCCTAATCTCCCAGGAGTAAACCATTTGGGGTAGAAAAACTAAGCCATCAAACATCTCATTCACCATATTTTTCTTGGATATACAATGGATCCAATGATCCAATATAGCATCATCCATAATCATCCACTTAGCTTTCACTTCCCTTTTGCCATGAGTTGTCAACTGCTATAGATCTATAACAAAAGTCACAATATCCTTGAGATTATTCCTTTTTAGTACAAATGTAACCCTCACCTTTCACCATAATAAATTTGAGGCACCATCCAATATGTCTTCACACCTGAGGCTAGCTGCACAAACTCCCTAATCTAAAAAATAGTTTGAATTTCTTTTGATAGACTGATTGGTATTCCTTTCTCCATCCAATCTGTCCTCACACCTGAGGTTGTCTGCAGAACTCCCAAATCTAAAAAATAATTTGAATTCCTTTGATTTCTATACCTTTCTCCCTACGTTGCAAATTCCTAAGAATCACAATTACATAAATAACTTTGATACCATGTTGAAATTGGATTGAGGAAATAGGCGGTTCAGTTTTATTTTACTGTGGGTATTTTTTATAACCTCTTGACTACAAAATGGTTTTAAAATATGTTGCAATTCTTTCAATTGGCTAAAGAGAATGTTCACCATTCTTCATGTATATTGCAAGTAATTTAATTGCATTTTTTCACAATACGTATGAGTAGAGATAAGTATCTCCATTCCCTTTTATAATTTTGTATAATAAATTAGGAAAATAAAACTCTATGCTCAATTATATTGAGATATTTGTGTGATCATATAAAATTCCTGTTAAGAGTGCCAAGAAGACCGATGCATCCATATGAGTCCACCTGTTCTGTACTCTATTCTCTAACATGAAATCTAGAATTGCTTCTCTATACATACTCGTTAAATACGTGTAGCGGAATTTTCCCATTTTCCCTAAGATCATGAATTGCAATGGAATAGAATTTGCTCATTTTTTCTAAGATCATGAATTGCAATGCGACACTCAAGGTGTAGGCATCAACAAACTATTGATACAAAACCTCATGCTACTCTACGAGTCTAGTTAAGATTATTAGCTGGAAACTCAAGTTGGATAACCATGTACATACTTATATATAAGCAATCAAGGATCTCGGATTTATAAATTAGTTTTAACTAGTTTAGATATTCATACCTCTGTAGATCCTCCAAATGCAGAATTGTGGGGGTGTAGGATATTGCAACCTTATGGATGGACGAGATTTGTCAAATCCTTTGGCCTAAGAAAATCAAATATAGTTTGAACTATTGAATTCTCCAATAGGTTTAGATCAGCCAGCCTTATCCCATAAAAATATCTCGATGCAGCCTAGGGCTTCTGTAGAGATAACTGGAACTTGATGGTTCATTCAATAAATCCTAATGAAATCCTATTCCGATCTTCCTCAATGGTGGAGGAAGGTTGTTTTTGGCAACGACGCTTTGAGTCTTGTCTGAAAGTCCAAAGGCACGTCAACATAAACCTGACTTCCCAACCCAAGGAAAGGATTTATTTACGACTTTTAGCTAAAATCTACTTCTTAATAAAATTGAAACACTCTTTGACTTATCATTTATTTTTTAATGCAACATTGATTATGAGCATTATGAATTGTAATGTTGGGACTGCCCAAGATTCTGTAATGTAGTAGGAGACAAGTTTACAGTAAAGAAATCAACTGACTTAGTTTTGTGATTTCAAAGTAATGTATGTGCTACTAATGCGTGGGGTAAAACAAACAAGTCATTTGGAATGAGACATGTCATTTCTGTACTTCAAATTTTCCAATGTGACTAAAACATATAGTGAAGCAATTGGTTGTTCCAAATTTATTTGTAAATGAATGCAAATATTCTAATATTTATGCTTATTATGTAATGAATCTCCTAACAAGAAGATACTAAGAGCATGAATAATCACTTTCCTTTAAAAAAAAATTAACTTGCCTGCTCTTTACCCTTGTGTTTGTCTGCTAGTATGTCCTGCAAAATGAAACAAAATTCCCTGACTCCGAATTCGGTCATTATTTTTCTCCTTTATTAAAAGCGATAAAAAAGAGATAAAAATTAATAAAAAAAATATAAATAATCATCTTTTAAAATTTTCCAAAAATATCAAAAATATATTAATTCATAAAAAATTAAAAATGAAATTTAAATTAAATAAATCAAATTATTAATTAAAAATAAACTACAAGACAGAGAAAAACAATAAAACATCTCTCTAAAAATTTCAAAAATTGAATGGTAGACAGATGAAAAACAATTAAAAATATCTCTCCAAAGTTTCAAAAGATAATGGTAAGATGGGGATACATCGAAGTTTCCTTATTCTGAACTGTAAAATCGTTTACTTTGATGTAAAAATCGATAGAATACATTTCGTAGGATTATTAAACATAATAATTAGTAAATGTGTTACGCTAAATATAAAGTAGAATGATATTTTTTTTATTAAAATTTGAAAAAATAATTTAAAATATTAAAATGTATTTTGATGGTTGTTTTTTTTAAAATTTTACAAAATTACATATATATGTCATTAGTGAATAGTTGTAAACTATTATCTGTAAATTTAATTTAAATTCATTAAATTAAATGGTTAATTAAAAATTAGCTGCAACAGAGATAGAAAACTATAAAAGAAAAATTAAAACATATATCTATGTTGTTTTCAGGATTTAATGGTTAAGATCTGTATATATGGTAAAACATATACCTCTGGCTGTTTTCAGGATTTAATGCGCATATATTGAGGGGTTGTTTTCAACTAGTAATTGCATCGAAACACATTTTCTATAAACTTAAAAGGAGTTTATTAAATTATATTAATAGTAGCAATTGCAAGAGAATGCATCTTCTATAAACGTAATGGGGTTCATTAAAATATATTAATAATCGAAAATAAAACTGTCATTACTTATAAATCTCATGGATGGTAAACTTTTAAAAGTTGAAAGGTATAAAGGTATAAAATATATTTATTGGAGTTTATTATATTTTAGGATGGTGTAATTATATGAACATATATTTTTCTATACCGCAAAGATGTATAAAACTTGTTTTAATATTAATATTGTTTAATATCTTAAAGATTAAATTTTTCTTATTGTTAGGTATAAAGAGAACAAATAATACAAAACAAGAGACAGACATTAGATTTTGTATAAACACAGAAAACACATAAAAATACAAGTTTTGCATTATTAGAAGGCCTTGCCTTGGCTTGCCTTGCTTGGGGAGAGAAAATACAAATTTATAGAGAGAGAAGAAACATCTAGAATTATGCATGTGAAATTAATGTGTGGTAGGTTGTCATCGATAAAGGGATTTTATTAAACTATATTAATCGTAGCAATTGCAAGAGAATGCATCTTCTATAAACGTAATGGAGTTCATTAAAATATATTAATAATCGAAAATAAAAATGTCATTACTTATAAATCTCATGGATGGTAAACTTTTAAAAGTTGAAAGATACAAGATGTATTTATTGGAGTTTATTATATTTTAGGTTGGTGTAATTATATGAACATATATTTTTCTATACCGCAAAGATGTATAAAAATTGTTTTAATATCAATATTGTTTAATATCTTAAGATTAACTTTTTCTTATTGTTAGGCATAAAGGAGAATAAACAATACAAGACAAGAGACATATACATCAAATTGTGTATAAACACAAAAAACACATTAAAATATAAGATTTGCATTACCGGAAGGCCTTGCCTTGGCTTACCTTCCTCGGGGAGAGAAAATACAAATTTATAGAGGGAGAAGAAACATCTAGAATTATTCATGTCAAATTAATATGTGGTAGGTTGTCGTCGATGAAAGGGCAACCGTCGGCGCCAACATCTTCAATGTGACTTCACATTTAACATTCTCTCACTTGAAGCCAAATGAAGAGCAATAAATCAAGTCATGCTGAGTCCTATGAAACCTCTACATAACTCATGTTTGTTTCTTGGTAGAATCTTAGTGAGTGTATTCACAGGGTTCCTATCTATATGGATATTTTGCAAGGATAATTGTCCTTCCTCCAACACATGCTGGATCCAATGATACCTTGAGTCAATGTGCTTGGTTCTGGAGTGAAAGGTTGGGCTTTTATCCAAGTGAATGGCACTCTAACTATCATAATATAGCATATACCTGTCCTACTTTAATCCCATCTCTCCTAGGAATCATTGCATCCACAACATCTCTTTACAAGTGTCTATTGCAACTATGTACTCTACCTCTATTGTAGAAAAAGCTACTATTCTTTATAGCATTGACACCCAAGATATTGTTGCACCTACAAATGTATACAAATAACTTGTAATGGACTTTCTGGTGTTAATATCTCTAGCCATATCTACATCTGTAAATCCTTCAAGCACAATCTCATTATGACCAAAACATAAACAATAATGACTAGTACCCTTGAGATACCTCAAAATCCATTTCACTGCTTGCTAATGTTGTTTTCCTGGATTGGCAAGGAACCTACTCACTACTCCCACTAAATATGCAATGTCTAGTCATGTGCATACCATGGCATACATCAAGTCGCCACTGCTAAAGCATAAGGAATCATGCTCATCTCTGGGAAATAAGTAAGTACTCAGCTTGAAGTGGGATGTAAGGGGTGTACCAATTGGCTTGACATCCTTCATACTAAACATGTCAAGCACCTTCTTGATATATTTTCTTGTGACAACAATAAATTTTTATTTTTCCTATCACACATGATCCTCATGCTCAATATTTGTTGTGTTGGACCCAAATACTTCATTGCAAATTTATTGGTCAAATCTTTCTTCAACCTATTCATCATATTCTTATCATTCCCAACAATCAAGATGTCATCCACATATAACAAGAATATTATATACTTTCCTTGATGACACCTCTTGATATAAACACAATGATCAACTTCCAACCTGTGAAAATCATGTTCCAACATGAATGAATCAAATTTCTTGTACCATTGTCGAGGTGCCTATTTCAACCCATAAAGATACTTCTTGAACTTGCCAACAAGGTCTTCTCTGCCTTTTTGTATGAAGCCTTTTGGTTGTTACATATAAATTTCTTCCTCCAATTCACCAGGAAGGAAAACAGTCTTTACATCTAACTATTCATATTCTAAGTCTAAAGCAACAACAAGACCAAGAATGACTCTAATGGATGACATTTTAATAATGGGTGAGAAAAATTTAGTGGAGTCAATCCCTTCCTTTTGAGAAAATCCATTTACTACTAGCCTTGTTTTATACCTCTCCTTATTTTCATCACCTTCATGCTTAGTCCTGTAAACCCACCTCTTTGGTAAAGCCTTTCTACCTTTTGAGAGATTTACCAACTCCCAAGTTTTATTTTCTAGCAAAGAGTTCATTTCTTCTTCTATTCTTTACTGTGCTCAACTTTACAAGCTTCTTGAAAACAATTAGACTCACATTCATCAGTTAATAATATATAGTTTGAAGGAGGATACCTTTGTGAAGGCTTATGTGGCCTAGAAGATCTGCGAACCAACTATGGTGGTGCATTATCAGGTTGAATCTCTTGTAAAGGTTCCTCCAAGATTCCTTCTCCTTGGTGTTCATCATTTTACACTTGTTGTCCTTCCTGCTCCTGAATATGTTGTCCATTTTCTTGCATTGGTGGGATGTCTTCATGTTGCTCTTCAATCCTATTAATAACTTTCTCAACCTCCAACTCATTTCTATTCCTCTTAAACATTTCTAACTCATTAAATATAAAATCCCTGCTTCTAATAATTTTATGTTTGACTGCATCCCATAGATGATAACCAAATTCTTCATCTGCATATCCCAGAAAAATGCACTTCATAGATTTATCATCTTGGTTAGTTCTAATTTCTTTGGGAATATGTACAAATGTTTCACATCCAAATATTTTCAAGTAAGAATAATTCAACTTATTACCATTCCAAACTTCTTCAGGGGTACCAACTTCCAAGGTTGTAGTTGGAGATCGATTTATTAGGTAGCAAGTTGTCCTTACAACTTCTGCCCAAAAAATTGTCTCCAAACTAGAATTGGACAACATACTTCTCACCTTTTCCATAATGGTGTGATTCATCCATTTTGCTACACCATTTTGTTGAGTACTGGGCACAACGTTCTCATGCTTTATGACAAGCCTATTACAATATTCCTTGAATGCATTTGAGCAATATTCTCCACCATTATTTGTTCTCAAATACTTGAGTAAACTGTTAGTCTCTCTTTCAAGAGCAACATGGAATTTTTTAAATATTTCAAACACTTCATTTTTACTTTTCATAGGGTAGGCCCAAACCTTCCTTGATGCGTCTTCTATAAATGTTACAAAATATGATTCACCTCCTAATGACTTGATGTTAACAGGACCAAACACATCTGAGTGTATCAATTCTAACACATTTTTCTTTCTGTCAGGACCACCTCTAAGGAATGAAACCCTTCTTTGTCTACCATATATGCAATGCTCACAAAGATCACAATTGTAGGATTTTAAACCTGGCAATAAATTTTTACCAAAAAGATTTTTTAAGCCTTTCTCACTCATGTGACCCAAGTGCTTACGCCATAAATCTATTGAATTTCCTTATTTTGTGACAACAGCCAAATATGATTTTCCCATCATTTCCTTCAATGTATATAATGTTCTTGTCTTGGGTTTGGCCACAACCAATGCTTCTTTGCTAATTTTCTAGCCTCCTTTTCCAAAGCTTGTGGAATAACCTTCATCATCTAGTCGTCCCATAGAGATCAAACTCATGCACATTTCTGGTACATTCCTAACCTATTTCAACAATATATATTTCCCATCCTTCATCTTGATCTAGACATCTCCCACTCCAACAATACTGCAAAAGTGCTTATTCCCCAAATGCACTCTACCATAATCACTAGGATTATATGCAACAAAACTATCTTTGCATGGGGTTACATGGTGAGATTCCCCATAGTCAAGGATCCAATCAAAGATACTGCTAGAAGTATAGAAACATACATCCTCTACTTAAACAATAAAAAACACATCACCATCTATGGATACAATAGTAGTTTCACCTTCATTTGTGCTGGATGACTTGTGATTTTTACTAGTCGATCTCTAATCCTTTTGTCCTTTCTTCCAGACTCATCATTATTTCTTCATGTGCTTAGGTTTTCCACAATGAAAAAATATGATGATGCCCCTCCTTGATTGTCATCGACCTCTTGATCTTGATCGCCCTTTCCCACCTCGATCAATTCTCCTACCATGATCAGCAAGAGCTAGAGCTTCTCCTCCCTGGTCTTCTGCAATTGACTTGCGTCACAAATCCTCAATCATTAAACTGTTGTTGACATCATCAAACTCTAAGGTCCCTACAATTTTTGAAGTGCTCATAGCTAAAATTAAATTTTCCCAGTTGCCTTGCATAAAACACATTATTAAAATAGCTCTAATTTCATCATCTAGAATGATTTTAATAGAGGCCAGCTCACCAGTAATAATATTGAATTCATTCAAGGGCTTAGGAATTGGAGCACCCTCCTTCATCTTGAGATTATAAATCTTCTTCATCAAGAACACTTTGTTTGATGTTGCGTTCTTCTCATATAGATCGCGGAGCTTCTTCCATAAACCTGTTGTCGTATTTTCGCCGAACACATTGAAATACACATTGTTTGCTAGATATTGGTGGATTATTGCAATCACCTTTCTATCTAGTTTATTCCTTTCTATCTAGTTTATTCCACTCTTCATCTGTCATTGATGACGGTTTTTTTATTGTGCCCTAAATCAACAAATAATTATCCTTTAAAATCAGTATATCCTCCATCTGTGATCTCCATATGGAAAAATTAGCCCCACTCAACTTCTCCATATCTATCTCCATTGTAAATAAATTTACACCCCAAAAACAAAAACTCCACTTAAAAAAATTGTAATTATTACCCTTTTCCCAAAATCAATCTCCCTTAAACAAACCATCAACCTCCTTCCTTCCTTTTTCAAGTTTAATAAACTATACTTTTCTTTAAAAAAAAAATCAAATCCAACCTTGAAACGTTTGGGCCTACCATAATAAGAACTTAAAAAAAAAAACCTTTCCCACACACGTTCACTTTACACTTCACACATAGGTCAATATTCAACAAAATAAAAATCACGCTTTCATTTGAAAACTTACGACCTAGCATCCAACGGCACAGGTTTTTTTAAATGTTGTTCATTTTAAACAACGACAACCTGCAGCTGACAAAATCATCCACAGCAGTGTGTGTTGCATCCACGATATTGATGTTGTGTGGCATCCACTCAATCACACTTTGCAACAGTTGTTCTAATTTATTTATTTTTCATGTGCAACAGACTCACAGAGGCCCCGACAACTTTACATCATGAAAGAAAATGACACCCACAGATACACAGGGCCCGTAAGTTCTCAGAAGATGACGGCACAACTGATAGTTTCAACAAAGATCATTAACGAAGGGCACAATAGGAGGATTTTAAGAAAGGATGGTTAACGGAGTAGCTCGCATCAGAGAATCAAACTCTTGAAGAGAGGAGATCCAAGCTCTGTCTCGCACACAACAGCAAGTATCATTTAAGTGTGGGAAACTTGTTATTTCCCAGCGTTGATACCAATCGTTAGGCGCAGAGGAGAATAGAAAACACAAGACAAGAGACAGAGACAACAGATCATAAACACAAAACAAAAAACACAGGAAAAAACAAATTTTGCATTACTAGAAGGCCTTGCCTTAGCTTGCCTTCCTAAAGTAGAGAAAATCTAAATTTATAAAGGGAGAAGAAACATCTAGAATTATGCATGTGAAATTCAGGTGGGGTAGGCTTTAGTGGGTGGGAGGGCGGCAGTGCATGCCGGATTGTGTTGTTATTAGTTGGCATTGACATCTTCAATATAGCTTCACTTTTAAAATTTATTGTGTCAAGAGGCTCATTCTACAACCCAGTGTCATGTGTAACATTGTCCATCCGTCATCAAAGTTGAAATTTCCCTTATGTGGTCACAATATAAAAAAAAAAAAAAGTAACTATACAAAACATTTAAAAATTATCTGGTCATAAGAAAGATTGAACGTGAAAAAATTATATCTTTCTCTACTCATGTTATATCTGTATTTAATATGTATCTCGACTCATATTATATCTGTATTTAATATGGATCTATGCTAGTTTATTCTAGACGCTCATTCTATAGCCTAGTATGATGTGTAACATTGTCCATCTGTCATCAAAGTTGAAATTTTCCTATTTTGAGCAAAATAAAAAATTTAAAAAATCTATAAAAAAATAATAATTATACAAAAAAAAATAAATAACTTCAGGTCATAAAAAACTTCAAGTTAAAAAATTGGATCCCTCTCGACTCAAGTTAGATTCGTATTTAAAAATGGATCTATGCAAGTATAATAATACAATCTGACTAGATCGTCCTTCATGCATTCTAGATAAATATGGCATTATTTAATGAAACTAAAGAACAAGCCCCTCATAGAAACTTCCTCTTGCATGCCCATAGTGTGGTAAAAATAGTGGCCCTCCTCCTCAGCTTACCCTTAATCCAATGAGTACACAACCTTTGAAATTTTTAGAAACATTATCCAATAAGACACAATGATATCTAAGTGAGTAACGCTGATGTGCACTATCTGTTATAGAAGTGTTTTTTTCAGAGTATGGAAAACACAACGTTTTTTCCAGAGTATGGAAAATATCTTTTTAGATAGAGAGTTGGGATTTTCCATAATAGCATTCAAAAGTTATCCGATTGTAGAATTGAGGCTTCTGTGATCTATCAAAGTTATAAGAAGAGCTTCGGCATAAATCACATATAGAAAGACCTTTGTCGACGCGTTTCGAACCAACTAGTGTGGTTCATCGTCAGGACAAGTTGAAGAAACAGATCCAGCTTAGCATGTTAAATACTCTGAGCAGAGACTCCAATGGCTAACCTTGAATAACGGCTAATTTTGACTATAGGACCTAGGTCAAATTTATACTTGTTAATTTAATATTATTATTATTTTTAATATTTATATTATTAATATATTATTCTATTTATGGGAAACAGTAAAAATAGGTAAAAATAAATAAATAAGGGAATAGAAAAAATTATTTATTTATTCAAAGTTAAGATAATAACATTAGGTTGTTTAATATAAAATAATTTTAATGGTTATTAAACTTATTGTTAATTATGTAAATTAGGTAAATAAATAAACTAATCTAATGGTAAGTTTTTCGAAATTATCAATTTAATTAGATATAATATTACTAAATTATATATATGTATATAATTTAATAAAATAATAATGTTAGGTTGTTAGGATAAAAATAAATGCATAATTTTAATGGTAAGTTCAAAACGGTAATATATTCAAATTATTTACTAAATAAGTGTATACATATATATGTAAATATATATATAAGTTTGTTAAGGTAAAAATTAAGATTAATAATTTTAATGGTTAGTTTTAAAAAGGTAAGTAATTTGTTTATTTAATTAATTACTTATTCTTAATGTTATATCAATTTTTATTTGTTTATTTCTATATGTGATTTACACCGAAGCTCTTCTTATAACTTTGATGGATCACAGAAGCCTCAATTCTACAATTGATTCACAATTTTGGATATGTATAACAGGGCCATGTCTAATGCTAAAAATAGGTATGTTTTCTTGTGCAAACAACTTTTTCCCTCCAAAGAACTCGATGAAATATGTTGTCGGAGTTGTCCACCTCTGAAGTCGGGATGAGAGGGTATCCCACCATATCGTTTCTTGGCCAATGAAGGTTTGCACTAAACTCTGCATTCTTCCATGTTCACCAATAGACTTTGTTACTTGCTCTATATGATTTACAAGAGATGCTCTTTCTTTAAATAAGATGTTGTTACTGGAGTCATTCATTAAATTTGTTGGAAGTAGAGAAGGCATTTCTCGATAATTGTTTTCTATTACAATTGGTATCGCTTTGATGGAATAACATGATCAAATTTTTTATTTTAGGATGGCTTGTATTATCCAACATTATTTTTCTTTGGATTCATAATTTTCAATCTACCATTCATAAAGTTCAGTATTAGAGTTTTGTTTGATAGAAAGGGGAGATCCAGTTAGAATTTCACCAAAGGAATTTGGTTTGACATTATCACGTTCTTCGCATAGTACTTGATAGAGTTTTCTCATTTCAACTTCTTCATCAGAAGTTTTGACCCGAGGTTTTCCTTCTCAGGGGTCTACAGGACTGACAATATTCTTATTGTTACCTTTTAGTTCAGTTATGTATTTTTCCAATGATATTGTTTCCTTCATTCTTCGTCCCCAACGTCAGACAACTAATGTTGGGGATGCAGGAATTCCATAAACTGAGTTGATGAATTCGAAGACGACTATCATCGGGATACTCATTATAGAAGTTTTTACTTATCGGAGGGTCCTGATTGATTTGATAAATATCTCGTTGATAAGTTTAAGATAGTTAGTTTTTATATGCAAATTCCGTTGCCCTATGTTAGTCCATGTTTCTCCTGAAAGAATGTTTACTTGTGAACCAAATTCAACAACAACTTGTCTAACCATGTATCCATTTATTTCTAAGTTGACCTTTGGGTCGTGATCTTCTAATTGATTTCCTTGTGAAAGTTATCAGACAATTTTTTTTTCGTTGCAGTTTTTCAACATATTTAGCAGTTCTACCAAATGAGCAACTGGATGTTCTTATTTTAGTAGTTCAAGGAATTCTTCCAGCATGAGGTCCTTAAATAGTCCGAGTTGTTTAGAATCTTTCATAAAAAAATATATTGCTTTCAACATTGTATTTCTTTGTTCCTGCATATCATGATATTTCGTCGAATTTTTTATTGGTCATTCAACTTGCTGATTTTGAATGCTGGTACCTTTTCCTACTAGGTATGTAGGAATTCCATCAATTGAGTCGATGACTTCGAATTTTGCTGTCATCAGGATCCACATTATGGAATTTTGTACTTGTCGCAGGGTCTTGATTAGTTCGATAAATCTATGGTTGATAAGTTCAAGATAGTTATTTGTTTTGTGCGAATTCGGTTTCCCTATGTTAATCCACGTTTCGCTCGAAAGAATGTTTACTTGCAAACCAAGGTCAACAACAACTTGTCTAACCATGTATCCATTTATTTCTAAGTTGACTTGTGGGTCGTGATCTTCTAACTAATTTCCTTATGAAAGTTGTTGGACATTTTTTCCTTTTTCTCTATTTTTGTTGCAGTTTTTCAGCATATTTAACAATTCTACCAAATGAGAAACTGGATGTTCTTCTTTTAGTATTTCAAGGAATTATTCCAGAATGAGGTCCTTAGATAGTCGTTGTTGATTAGATTATTTCGTAAAAAAATCTACTACTTTCGACATTGTATTATTTTGTTCTTGCATATCAAGATATTTCGTCGAATTTTTTACTAGTCATACAACTTGTTGATTTTGATTTCTAGTACCTGTTCCTTCTCGTGATCTTGTAACTACATGAATATTTTTAGAATTCATAATCTCATGCTTTGGGATGGATTGCAATAGATTAAGAGTTCATTTATTTAAGACTTTTTCAATAATTTTAAGGCAATCCTCCAAGGAATGATCACCCAACCCACACATGTTACATAAGATCAGATTGATTTTATCTTTCAAGAGATAGTCAAATGATACATGTCCTTCTTACCAACAAGTATAGAAATAAAATATTCCTCGGTCACGACCACAACCACAACCCCTACCATTATATACTCCTCCTCGTACTGTGTTGAAAATGCAACAAGATGATGGAGCTTAGTGAAAAGAAGTCGCCTTCACTAAGTGGGCCCACAGGCTATTTTTGGCACAAAGTCTATTTTTAGACTATGTCTATTTTTAGACATATGGATCATGGTCTATGAGTTGCAGGATGCTATTTATGGATGATTGGTCATGTTGGTAAAAATAGATGGACCTCTATTTTTAGACATATGGGCGGAGTCTATTTTAAACTGCCAGGCAAAAAATAGAACAGTCGAATATTATTAGCTCTTAATAATATTTGGACTATAAACATTATCTTATCCTCTTGCAGCACTTCAGTTCGAGCTACGGATGCGGCACATGCAACTACCAGAAGGAAATACACTTTTCCTATGGGTTAGTTTAGCTATTGCATGATGGACTTCAGTTAGAACTCAAGTGATTGAGTTTGGTGGAGTTGATTGAGGAGTTGATGGAGTTGTGTTCAGTTTGACTTAGTTGAACTACTTGTATTTAGTCTAACTGACAAATACACTAGTGATGAGTGGTGTGAATTAATTATTAATTAATTCACTAATTATTAACTCATAAATCAACCAAAGAATACATCAGTTAACTCAGTGCATGGACAGTTCAGTGGAGACAAGTGTTAGAGGTGGGTGAAAGGATGAGACTACTATCAGTTGTGACTATAGCTGTGCATGATATTTGCACAATCATTGATTGATATTGCCAATGAGGATTGCGCAGTACAAACCAAGGGAATTCAAACTTGGATCAGATCTATTCTCAACTTGGATTGCGCAGTAGAGGCAGGCAAACAGTGGAGGAGATTTGAACCTGTGATTGATTCAAGTGGAGATAATACTGAGTACTTGTGAGGAGTATTGTACTATGTATTGTTACATGTTCTCTATCATAATAATATACATATAGTTCGGGGTTTTCAGCTGTATGCTTTCCCCATTACATACTGTGTTGATATGTGTGATTGATGTTTCAATGTGCACATGTGATTGTTTTTAATTCTGCAAATTGATGATCAACAATAGAGGAGGTTATGTATTATACATGCATTCTGCAAATAGTGTATAATCAGGATAATATCTGTGAATAAGTGTCATATTATTCAAAATTTCTACATGGTATCAGAGCGAAGTTGATCATCAGATCTATTATTCAGAAAGTGATTACATTTTATTTCTTCAGGCAGAGTCTGTAATCGGGCCAGGTAGCTTCTGGATTCATCCTTCTTTTGAAGGGTGAGATATCTGGTAAATTCCCATATAGTCAATCTCTGTACGAGAAATACTTTGTTCTCACGAATTTTAGATCATAAGCGGTTGAGTTTTGAGCTAGTGGAATTCGAATTTGCAGCAGTGTTTTCTTGGTGTCGAAGTTGAAATGTTTTTCAACGGATTGCGATTGGAGTATGCCCTTGAAGGCAACTCGAATTATATTGCATGGAAAGACAGGATGGAGGCAGTGTTAGATGACAATGGGTTGAAGGCATTCATAGATGCTGAAGTCCCAAAGCCTACTGATGCTGCTCAAGTTGAGGCTTGGCAAAAGAAGACAACAAAGTGTTGAAGGATTCTGTTGGAGGGCGTGAAGGATCACATTATATCCATCCTGCATGGAAAGGCTTCTCCATACTTGATGTTGAAAGCGTTGACAGATTTATTCCAAAGCAAGAGCGACCAGAGGAAGTTGGCGCTCAAGGATAAACTCAGAAACATTAAGTGTGAGAATGGAGATAGTATGCCCAAGTATCTCGCGAAGTTCACCCAATGTCGGGATGAGCTGGGAAGTGTGGGGGTGACTGTCGATGATGAGGACTTGGTAAGCTTGGCTCTCCTTGGTCTTTCGAAGAGTTGGCATTCCTATCAGGACTATGTCAATGTTCGGGAGAAATTGCCAGGATGGGAGAGACTTTGGTCGGATCTTGTGCAAGAGGAGATTAGGCGGAATACCAGGGACGAATCTTCATCAAAGGCATCTGATGAAGAAAATTGTGCTTTGGCTACCAAAGCAAAGAAGGGGGAGAACAAGAAAGCTTCTCATTTCAGTGCGAAAGGAAAGAAGCATGACATGTCCAAGTTGAAGTGCTTTCATTGTCACTAACATGAACATTATGTCACAAATTGTCCGCAGAAGAAGAAAATAAGCAAGCTGCTGGATCTGCAGTGGGAGAGGCCTTAGCCTCGTAGTTTGAGCTCGATTTTTCACTGATCACATGCTTGGTATCAAGTTTGATGGGATCGGTATGGTTCTTGGACAGTGGTGCATCTTTTCACATGACAGGAGATCGAGATTTGTTTTCTGATCTAGATGAGAAAGATCTTGGAGTGCACATCGAGATGGGCGATGATGGTAGATAAAGTGCGACCGGTATCGGTACCATTTCCTTTGAGAGGGAGTCTGGTAAACCCTTTGTATTGAAGGAAGTCATGCATGTTCCAGGATTGAGAAGAATCTCATCTCAGTGGCGATGTTAGAAGACAAGGGGTATGATGTTGTTTTCAGTGAGGGAAAGGCCTTCCTGCGCAGCAAGACAACTGGTGAGACCCGGAAGATAGGGGTTCGAGTTAAGAACCTTTATCAATTGCATGTAGATGGCTGCGCAACAATGGCATGCAAGGCAGAAGGAGTGGTGAGCTGGGATGATGGTGAGCTGTGGCACCGGAGATTGGGCCACCTTCACCATGGAGCTTTGAAGATACTGCAACAGATTTCTACTTGGCTTCCTAAAGGCACCCTTGCGCAGTCAGATCAGTGCAAGGGGTTTACTTTGGGAAAATTTGTGAAAGTCACCTTTCACGAGAAGGATAGTCACGCCACGACAATCCTTGAGAGAACTCACACAGACGTGTGTGGACCTTTCTCAGTAGCTTCAACAGCAAAGCACTAGTACTATGTGATCTTTGTTGATGATTTCTCTCGAAAGTGTTGGATCTTCTTCATGTAGAAGAAGTGCGAGACATACTCAAAGTTCTATGAGTTCAAAGCTGGTCGAGAAGGAATCGGGGAAGAAGGTGAAGGCCCTTAGGAGCAACAATGGTGGTGAATTCATCTCTGGCGAGTTCAAGGACTTCTGCAGTGCAGAAGGGATTTGAAGAGAGCTCATAGCTCCCCATAAGCCACAACAAAACAGGGTTGCTGAGCGGAAGAACAGAACGATCGTGGGTGCTGCACGGGCGATGTTGCATGATTAGGGCCTACCCCTTCACTTATGGGTGGAGGCATGCAATACTGCAGTATATGTGCAGAACCATTGTCCTCACAAGATAATTGGCATGAGTACACCCGAGGAGGCTTATTTTGGTAAGGGGCCTGATATTTCCCATTTGAGGATTTTTGGTTCTCTTGTTTACATGCATGTGACAAAGGATGCCAGGAAGAAGCTGGAGCCGACCACAGAGGTTGGGATATTTGTGGGGTACACTGATACACCCCACAACTATTCTGTGTATTTGTCAGATAGTCGCAAGACTGTTGTGCGATGGGATATCAAATTTCATGAGGAGAAAGCCATGAAGTGTTCGCTTGAGAGGGAGCCACACTTGCATGCAGATGAGGAGCTATTAGTTCCTAAGGATGAGCTTCACGATGTGGATCATCCACAAGATGAAGTTCATGGAGTGGAAGAGACCACTGATGTAGCACCAACCATCAGAGGGTGAAAGCTCACTACAGAAGCTGAGCGACTGGATCAAGATGCAGAGAAGGTTGTAGGACCACCTACAACACAACGTAGATAGAGACATTCACCTGATTGGTACACTGGATACATGGCTCTTGTGAGAAAATGTGTCGTGACTGAGCCATCCTCTTTCGAGGAAGATGTGGAGGATCCCGCATGGGTAGATGCCATGGTGGAAGAGTATGATTTGATTGTTAGAAACAGTGCATGCGAGATTGTCCCAGGACCGGAAGGGAAACCACTGGTGGGTTCGAGATGGATCTACAAAGTGAAGCAGGCAGCTGATGGGAGTGTGGAGAAGTACAAGGAAATATTTGTTGCCCGAGGCTTCTCATAGATAGAGGGGATCAATTATGAGGAGACCTTTGCACCTGTCACAACGTATTCTTCCATATGGACGATTCTTGCTCTCTCAGCACATATGGGGTGGCACATCCATCAAATGGATGTGAAGACTGCATTCCTCAACGGAGTCATTGAGGAGGAGGCGTACATAGAGCAGCCCGAAGGTTTTGAGATCTTCAGCAGCGAGTCACATGTGTGCAGGCTCAAGAGAGCACTATATGGGTTGAAACAAGCACCTCATGCTTGGTACACACGGGTAGATAGTTATTTCACCTGACTTGGATTCTCCAAGAGTGAGGCAGATCCTAACCTATACCAGATTGTGGTGGAGGGTAAGTTGTTGATCATTGTACTTTATGTAGATGAT
>APFE030847455.1:0-13292 GCA_000404065.3 Pinus taeda | reverse complement strand
TTTGGTTTACTGTGCGATCTTTTCAAATTCTTCACTGAATTAGGGCTAAACACCATAAGTAATAATATTATAATTCTTATTTTCACTGGTTAATCAGCGGACATCACAAAGTTTTTGACAGAGTACTCATTAATAGGCATTTGCAGTAGATTTATGTGAATGTATTGATGAAATTATTCTACACAATATTTGTTTCAATGATCTTTGTCTAGGGATTCAATTCTGTATAAAGAGTTGTTGCCTCTACCTTCTGCCGCCAACTCAGTGCTGCTGCCTACTCAGTGCTTCCTCTCGGGCCAATGGCTCTGCTGCTTCCTCTAGTGCCTCCTCTAGGGGGCTCCAGTAAAACTAAGTCAACTGTAACTCTAACTAATGGAGTTGGAGCTATTACAATTAGACAAAGGAACGTTTAGATATCACACACTGGCACTTACTTGATTATAACAAACATCCTTTCCTCCTACTAAAGAAATCATCCCTTAGTGTTAAACTTAATGAACCAATTTCTTACATGAAGTGATGGTTCATGGGTATGTGAACCATGGTAAATGAAACCTAGAAAAACATCACAAGGATTGACATGGAACATAGTAGAAGCACATGGATGTATATTTGAATATAAAGAAATACTCAAATAAGGAGTGTTTTCTTCAGCTTGTTGTATTTCGAGCAGAGAGGGATGTTGGTAAATAATATGGTAGATATCTCTTGCGGTTCATGGGTTCTCCCATAAAGAGGGAGTAGACTATGAGGAGACTTTTTCTCCTGTAGCCAAATATTCCTTTATTGAAGAAGTTTTTTCAATAGCTCTTGAGGTATGGTGGAACATCCACCAGATGGATGTGAAGATCACCTTCCTCAATGTCATCATTGAGGATGAAGTCTATATCGAGCAACCATATGGGTTTGAAGTCCATGATAGAGAGACTTATGTATGTAGCTTTAATAAATCGCTATATGGACTCAAACAGGTACCCAAGGCATGGTATTCCAGGAGCGATAGCAATATGCAAAACATAGGCTTCACCAAGAGTGAGGTGGATCCCAACCTATACTTCTTATTGATTCTGTCTAAGCCCCACATTTTAGTGTTGTATGTGGATGATCTAATTCGAATAGGTGTAGAGAGATTGATTGCATGTTGTATTTGAGATATAGCATTAGAATTTGAGATGAGGGATAGCAGGTCGATGCATCACTTTCTGGGAATTTGCAGCAAACAGGTGAGATCCTCTTTAGGCTGGGGAAGTACAAACTAAAGAATCATCTCCGGTGTTAAATTTTCACCCATCTTCACTCCTATTTCCTTCACAATCGTAGCTTAAAAATAGAGTTCATCCCTTGTGTCTTCAACCAAAATCCCTCGTTTCATAGATTTTTGGTGCTTCACGTGTTCTCTACATATTAAGCATATGAGCCTATTGTTTTGTGTCTATTTTGCACACTTTGATCGTTCTCCCTCTCCATGAAACTACCAAAAGACTCTCTCCCTTTGCACCTCTGACATTTGTGGTTCACAAACTCCTTTTTGTCTTTGCTACATTCCACAAGAAAATGGGACAATATGGGAGATCATCCTCCACTCAGGCTGCCTAGTCTGACTTCAATGTTGTCAGCACAAGGCATTTTATGGTTAGGTGGGTAGTAATGACAATTGATAGATGTTGGTATGGGACTACCCATGGCATGCCATAGGAGAACCAACCAACACGCAAGAGGCCCTCAACAGGCAAGCAACAATGTATCACATGCCTTCCCTCTAAGCGATTTGGATATGTATGCTCCTCCCTTCAGCCGGTAATTACTTTATTTCCACATTGATTTTGTATACATCCATAGTTCACATAGTCATGCTAAAATACACGGGTTGTCATGAAAAAGTGTTGTTACACTCATAACTGATACTTCTTCATCACCTCGAAGCTCATATTTTTATAGTTATTCTGAAATATTCTAGTTTCCTTGTGCTCCATAAACCTAATAAATAAGAAGTCATTTTGATAACCTCAATAATGGAAACCTTATTATCCTCTCTATGTATATGTTTTAGTTCCAAAAAACCCAAATCAACAAATACTCTAACTTCTACACCATAATACCTTAACATTTTCCAAGTTGTGTTAACATTCTGTCTATGATTCACAAAATGATGAAAATAAGGCATTGTTGCCTCTGCTTTCTCGCTCTTCGCATTTATGCACAAGGATTCAATTCCAAATAAGGCATAGTTGCCTCTGCTTTCTCGCATTTTCCCTGTGCTTATTCTACCGCTGATGCAGCCTTATGTACTTCCCCTTATTCTACCGCTGATGCAGCCTTATGTACTTCCCATTGCAGCCATATATGCTTCACTTTCCATTACTCTTTTCATGAAATTAAATGACATGGTCAAATGCTTAATCTTATATGATAGCGAAAATTACATGGTCAGATGTTTTTACTCTTGAAGTTAAATATGATCGCGAAAATGAGATATGATTAGACTGTGGGTTGTTGTTTTCTAAGGTTTTGTGAATGTGGTTAAATTAAGTTTAATTCTAATACGTTTCTTGAATTATTTGACATTAGTACTGATGAAATTTCCTGACAAAGGAGATATGATTAGACTGTGGGTTGTTGTTTTCTAAGGTTTTGTGAATGTGTGGTTAAATTAAGTTTAATTTTAATATGTTTCTTGAATTATTTGACATTAGTACGGATGAAATTGCTTGACAGAATGCCTTTTGATGTTCTGAAATATTTTTAAAGATTCGATTAAAGTACTTTTAATTTCGATAGACTTATAAAATTATTTGCCATAGTACTTGTAAAATGTTCGAAGATGAAATCATTTTGCAGGGTATGTTAAGACGTTTGTAGCATATTTTTGTGCAAGGATTCAATTCCAGATAAGGAATTCTTGTCTCCACCTTCTGTGGCTCTCCTCTGCTTTTGCAACGACCAATGCCTCTACTTATGTTGTTGGCTGCCGATAAACTAAGCTCCAATCGCCTATGCTCCTAAAAAACTAAGTAGGTAGTTTTTGTGAGGATTCGATTAAATTAATTTAAGTTTGTGAAAAATTTTGACAGAGTACTAATTTTTCACGCATTTGCAGTAGATTTAGTAGATTTATGTCAATGCGTTGATAAAATTATTCGAAACAATACTTTTTACAATGATAGGGATTCAACTCCGTATAAAGAATTGTTGCTTTTAATATTGGATTTATAGGTTAAGGAGAACGAGATATGATGAACTCTGAGCAGAAAAATGAATAAGACAGGGTGAAATTAATATCTCAATTAGAGGGGTTGTCTGCTTAATTTTGTATATTTGGAGAAAATATATATATATATGAGAATTAATGTTTGGTGGTATAAATTACGGAAATAACCACCCAAAATTTGGGAATTTCTTCCCAGAAAATTCGATTGCTCCAGTTCAATTACTTCCAAAGATATCAGACTGAGGGTTTTCCATTTACTTTGAGGAATTTAAGGTTTACGAGACTTCTCTGCTGAGTGCAATTCCAGGCAGTTTTTCAGTTTCACTCTTTACTCATGTTTATGGAAAGGCAATATTTTGTGAAATATCTCTTAAAAAATCCACGGTCTGCGGATCCTTTTGGACAACAGTCTATGGTCGAATGCTTTTACTATTAAAGATATATGATAGCGAAAATAAGAAATGGTTAACCCTGAGCAGGAATTGAAAGGTTAAAATGAATTTGTAATATTCCTGAATACAGTTACTACTCTCGCTCAGACGAGTTGTTCTTCTTTTGTTTTCACGTTCACTCTGTTTCTTACATTCCGTAGTGTAAAAAACAATAAATAGGTATCAAACATATTTTCCCGAAACAATCAATAGGTATGAACCATATTTTCTCGAAACAATGAATGCCAACAAATACGTGTGAATTCTGTGCCAGCCGAAACCATTAATTGCAACAAAAACCCGCAACCGATCCAACAATGATTTCATATTTTTTTACCCCAATTGATTTTTCATCTATTTTTTATTCCATTGATTGATTGGCTTAAAATAGTATCAAGCCCTTTCGTTTGAAAGAATTGCAGCTAATCATTTAAAAAAAAAAGTGCAGTTAATCATTTGAGTGGTTAACCATGCTTTTTGCATTAGCACATTTTCATTTCTCTATGTTTTGTATATGCTCCACCCTGATTTTCACTGAGAAATATTCTCTTGTATATTTATGCTTCATTTATTCTTTTTACGGATCTTGTCTCACTCATTGGCTGCTTAATATTATCATAGGGCCGTATTATTATTATTATATTTTTAATTAATCCGTGATTCACATTCCAAAAGAGAATTAATAGTGTTAGGAAAATTCTGATTTCCCGCAGACAAGCACAATAAGCACAATAAGGCTAATTAAAAATCTATTTTATTAATTTCATGGACAGATATTTAAATATTCATTAATACCATTTTTAACCGTTGAGACTAAAATAAATACAACTAATTAAAAATCTACCCTATTAATTTGATGGGAAAAGATTTACTTATTTACTAATACCAAAATAGTTGAAACTAAAATTTCAGAGTCTTTTCGATGTTGGAAGCATAATATAGCATGTGGGGTTTACATGTAGTTTTAGTATCTAACCAGGTTGCTTATTTTGGGGATGTTTCTTTTGGTATGTGAGGTTGGTTTCAATTTTATTGCTTCTCTCACCATTGTATTATCAACCAAATATATATTTACACTTCACACATAAATTTGGTATTGAAATATAGATTAAATATATAAGTAATAGTTGAAATATTTTTTTTAGTGTCTAGAGAAATTGATAATTGGGCGAGATTTATACTCACTTGGATACACATTCTCAATAAAACTTTGGAAGCATAATATATCATGTCAATTTTATTGCTTCTTTGACCGTTGTATCATTAACCAAATATATATTTACACTTCATAGAGAAATTTGGTATTGAAAAATAGATTAAATATATAAGTAGTAATTTAAATATCTTTTTAGTGTTTAGAGAAATTGATAATTGAGCATTTATTCTCACTTGCATATGATGTTTGAGTTTATTAAAAACATAGTAAATCAGAAAATTAGGATATTTTAATAGAAATATAATATATTATGTTGGATTTATGTGTAGCTTCTGGATCAAACAATGATATCATGTGAAACAATGATATCATGTGTTTAATTGTATGAATAAATTCTAGTTTCAAGCCCATTGCTTCCTCGACCAATATATTTTTAACAAAACATATATTTACCTGACCAATAAATTAAGTGACGAATTATAAATTAAATATATAAGTAGCAGCTCAATGACAACTGTATTTATTTTATTCATACAATATAGATTTTGTATTTTATTTTAATATATTTCAAATATTTTCTCTTAAAACAAGTTAGTAAATTATATTATTTACTAAAATGCTAAGACTATACTATATCAAAAACTTACGACACCACATCAACAACTTAACATATTGTATAAAATTTATGTGTAACTTTTGCATTCAACACTCATATGATTATCAAGGAAAATAATAAAATTTGTTCGTAGAAAGAAATTGTAGAATGTAAAATAGACTTCAATTCTATTTTCTAGATAATTGTTTTTGTTTAATAAAAAGTCGTGAGTAAATAATTATGTTAGTTGCATTTTATAATTGAAATTTATGGTTATTTATATTATTAAAAAGTAATTTAATCGTATAATTTTGCCTTCAACTCCAAAATAATTTTGATTTCTGGCTCATTTACAAAATAATTTTGAATCTTTGCCAACTATCTTATTTACGCACTATAGAACTTTAAAACTCTAATATTTTATCAAAAAATTGACTTGTAAAACTAAAATGATAAATCTATAAATAATCTCACAACTTTCTAAAAAAGAATTCCACTTAATTACACCAATTAAGTAAGAAACAAAACCCACCAATTATATAAAAAGATAAAATTCAAAGCATCTCCCAGATATAGGGAGAGGAAATCACAAGTCGTATGCAGAAACCATGAAATCAACACTAATCCTAACACAACACAAAACATTTACATTAACAATTATTTCCTAGTTGTTCCCAATGAAGCATATGCAACTATTTGCCAACCTGTGAAGATAGAGCATTTGGACCATAAACCATTGAGTGAGCTCTATTAAAACGAGGTCCCCACCCATGAAATCAACACTAATCCCAACACAACACAAAACATTTACATCAACAACTATTTCCTAGTTGTTCCATATGAAGCATGTGCAACTATTTGCCAACCTGTGACTATATAGCATTTGGACCATAAACCATTGAGTGAGCTCTATTAAAACGAGGGTGAACATAAACCATTGAGTGAGCTCTGTTAAAAGGAGGTCCCCCACCCTGTAGTCTTGCATATGTTGGTGTGTTTGTTATCATGTAGGTGTAGTTTAGTGGCCCTTTTGAAAGGGAAAAGGAAAAAATAACACTTTAGTTTGATATTTAATTACGCTTTTACCTTTATAATTTGATTTATAATTTATAGAAAATAGAACAAATTTAAATTTTAAGGACAAGGTATAATTTCAAATGGAGGAGATAGGAGAGATTGTCGGTAAACATTTAAATATTAATTCTTTATAATTTACTACCAGATGATATAGGAGGGATTGAGTCTAAACATTTATATATTAGTTTAATATGAGAGATTGGTGGTGTTTTCAAAAGGAAAGATTAGATAAAAAAATAATGATAATAATTAAACATAATGTTGGCTCAATTATAATCATTTTGCAAGCATTGATATAAAATTATAAATATTTTTTGCTAAAAAAAACCGTAATATGCATATCACATTAAAAGAAATTAAAGGAATGGTGTGAAGGTCACAGCTTAGGCCGTGGGCAAAAATCCAGTCATGTTAAGCGCTGATGTGGCAGAGGTCGGGTGCTACTCAAACCACTTACAAACTAACAAAAGAAAGATTTAAGTAAAATGATTCATATTCGCAATGAGAAAATACAATTAATAAATATGTAAAACTTTAATTAATTTAAATTTTTCCCTAGAAAATAAAATTAAAATTCATATTCATAACTATTATATTTACAACATTCTTATTCAAATTTAATTGATAAGTATATAAAAAATCAATATTTTGCAATAAAAGTTTTTTCTATTTATCTATATATTTATAAGCAACACTCCATAACACATTAAAAATTTTAAATTTTAAAAATTTATAAAAATACCAAAGAAAATTTCTCCATATATATGTAACCAAATATATTATCAAATTTTTATAAAAGTAAATAAGGATACATATATTATTGAATTTTCATAAAACTAAAAATCGGGATATATAGATGTGAAATTTATATAAAGATAAATATTAATATTAATAATCAATATAGATCCATCTTAAGTTCGGATCTACTAGCACGCACAACAATCAAATTTCTTTATGTGAAAATTTCAACCACAAAGACATTTGCAATTGAGAAATTTGATCCCTCTCTGAGGCGCAGTATATCCATAACTTAAGATGAATCTATATTGATATAAGATAAAAATTAAAGTATCATTTTTTCATCATTTATAATTTAATCTAAAAAATTAATGATATTATGAAAATATTAAGATAATGAACATTGATTGCATATTTTTGTGATCAAAGTTTGAAGAATGGTTATTCAGAAATAAATACAGGTTATCCATTTTATTTTTATTGTGGATGCTTTTATTCAATGGCATATCCCCTCATCGGGACATATGTGTCTAAAGAATAATGTCATAGATCTAAGGGTTATAAAGAAGTAACGGTGAGAGAGAAGGGTTATATAGAAGTAAGGGTGAGAGAGAAGAGAAAATCAATGGATGGTTGGATAATGGAAGCAGAGAATATAGAAAATCTTAAGAGAAAACCCTAAAGAAAAAATGTAGAAGAAAGATCCAAAGAAAAAGGGAAAACCCCTAAAAATAAAGGTAACTCAATATGGGATAATATAATTCAAAGAAGGATTTTGAAATAATAAAAGTTTTATTTTGATTGAGGGTTTAGGATTTACTATAATAGTGATTGTATGATCTGATATAATTGGTTAATATGTGGATAATATCAATTCAAAAATAATATAAGGTAACCTTAACCCATAAAATAAATTTATGGATAAATTTATTAATTAATAGTAATTTTTTTAGAATATAGAGAAAAAAATCCATAAGAAAATAGAGATATAATGGAGATGAAATAGAGATGAATAAGATAGTGTAGTAAGAAAAAGGATATAGCTAAAGAAAGATACAAATGCGATATAATGCAGAGAGGGAAGGATTAATAAAAAAGTGATGCCTTACTTAAGGAAATACTAAGATAAAGAAATAAAAATAAACTAGATAAAGGACCGGTGACAAGGGAAAAAGGGAAGGTGGGGCCATCAACGGAAGAGAAACAAGGGAAAGGAAAAGGGGGGCAGAGGGGAAAAAGGGAAGGTGGGGCCAACAACGAAAGAGAAACAAGGGAAAGGAAAGGGGGCAGAAGGGGAAGGCAAGGGAGGACAAAGGGAGGAGAATTAAGCGGAATATTAGATAGTATGGGTAGCGTAATAAGGAGAGCGAATTTGTGTTGACTTCAAGTCTAGTATCCCTATTGAGATTGTTTCGATGCTTTATAATTTCCAAGCCCTCTCTAAATATTCTCTTAAATTAATAGTTTTCTTTTTTGTTGATTTGAATGTCTTCTAAACAAATAAGACACGAGGAATGTTTGGAGTACTGTGCAAGTGTTGAAGTGTGTATAAGTTCATTTCAAAAACAATGAAATTTCATCTTATATTTAATATAAATATATTTGCAAAATAATTTATCTTTTTCCATGCATTTTTAATATTAATATAAAAAAATTATCCTTTAATAGAATTAAATTTCTTTATGTAATTCAAACATTAATATGAATTCTTGTGGTTATCTTGGTTTTGCAGCTCGCTCTGCGTGAATGCACATTTGTGGTTTATACTTGAATCCTCCATAGTTTTAACTTATTCACCTTTGGCCATCTAATACAGCGTGAAAAATCCCCATTTTGATTCGCGATCAATGACCACTCAGGGAGGAGGGGTCCCTAACACCTCCAACCCGTCTTTTAACCAACCCCGTCATTCGTCCTCGATCCCTCCCAAGCCCAAGTCAAGTGACACCATGGATATCGACAGGCCTGACACCTCCCTCCCAGAATTGTCGAGAGCGCAAAATCACTTTGCCCCAAACACCTACATTGCCGAATCCCTGGAGATCCCCACGCATAGTATCTGCAAATTCATCGGCATCTAGCTGACTGATAAATCCCTTCTGCAGTGAATTGCGCTAAGGTGGAAACTGAAATCCCACTACAATGTTTAACTCAACTATAAAGGGTACTTCATTGTGATTTTTTATTGGTTTTGATATCTTTGCATTGTAATGGAAGGAGGCCCTTACTTATTCAACCTCATTAGCCTCTACATGTGTTAATGTATAGAAATTTCTACCTAGACAAATATGAATTCTCATGGGAACCAGTTTGGATATGCTTGTACTCTCTCCCTTAAGAGTACTAGGACCCTGAAACCCTAGTTAAAATTGTCAATAAGCTAGGAAGATTCATTCATCTCTCGGAGCAAACCAAGCAAGGAAGGTATGCCTTCTATGATAAGATCTATGTCTATATGAGCATATCAGACACTCTTCCATAAGTCGTGGGACTAGAATATGAGGACATTGATTGGATCCAAATGCTCGACTATGAAAATGTCCCCTTCATATGTCGCAACTGCAATGAACATTGTCATTGTCAACTAACTTCCCCCAAGTGATATGAGAATGGCGAAGCAACCAAGGATGACGATGTATTGACAAAATCCCCTCCAAAAGGAAATATACAAAGAATCCAATGGATCCAAGGCACCTAAAACATATTCCACTCGTAACAGCTTTGAAGTGCCTACAACTCTCCAGAAAAGTCTAAAAGAAAAAGCCCCAACCTCTACTCCAAGAACCCAAGAAACCCATGTCCTAGCCATGGATAGGCTGGGGTAGTCAATCCTTGGAAAGTTCCAACATCATCCACCATAGTAGCTCCTAGTGCGCCAGCCATGCAAGGTGCGGAGACCCCCTCAGCACACACTGAGGATTCCAATATGACAGAAGACGAAGATCTCATAAGCTTAGAGGGATTGTATATATTAGCCATGGACGATGCATGCAAGAGGAACAACCTCAAGGATATCCCCCAAAGGGGAAACTATAGGAATGAAAAGAGGGTTGAGTATGAAGACCCCATGTATAGTGATCCTTTGATCACTTAAGGGATAGTTAGGAGGCAGATATGATGAGTCGTTAGGTCAGAGATTTGGTCTAGAGAATCATTGATAAGACGGCAGATGTTGAAGTCCAAGAGAGCAGTCCATCTTGGTGGAGCAAGCGGGTTGGTAGAGGGCATATCAATGAGCCTATGTCCAATCATTATAGAGGCAGATAGAAGATTGATAGTGGCAGTATTGATGGTTGGAGATGTAAACATTCTGAATTTTTAAAGGTTGCGGTGATCAGCAGAAGAGGAGGAAAAGAACTTTCGAGATATGTTGAAGCTACGCAGATTTAAACAGTTGTAGAAGCGCTACATTAGCAAGTAGGTCAACTGTATCTTGTTGAAGGAAATATTGGTGATCATAGTTATTGGCACAAAGCCCTAGCCATTCAAGTATCATAGTTGTATGTAAGGGTCGTGATCCCTAGTATGGGGTCCCTAATTTTTTTGTATTAAGATTTGTAATATAGCAAGTTGTGGGTTAAAAATTGTCTTTTGTACTAGCTAATTCACTATTGTATGTTCTTTGTAGTGAAAATTGCTTATCTTGTGGCATTTGAGTGTGTTTGTGATCGTGATTTTAGACTCAAACATGATCCCTATTGTCAGAGAAAAATCAACGCTATGGTCCCTAGATGGCGTTGTAAAAGATTGGAATTATGGCATAAAAAACTGGAGTTGCATCCATCTTCCTGTATACAACTAGTCTTCCATATTTTTATCTTAAATAAGGTACTCAATGACAATATCCCAATTCATATTACTTTAGTAGATATTAATGAAGAAGAGAAAATCATATTAGAAGCAAAAACAATCTTTGGGTAAAGGATGAAGAAACTACGAAATCGGATAATTATTGAATTCCTCATCAAGTGGAAGAACATATTAGTAGATGAGGTGGCATGGTAATATGAGTTCTTCATGCATAAGCATCCACAGTTAATCAAGCTTTGTAGGCAACACTTTTTTGAAGAGGAGAGCATGTTAAGCCATAGATATTGTATTATTATATTAATACTGTCCTTATTGGCTTCTAGACACTTTTATTTAATTGTACCCAATGTCACCTATATATACCAAGGATACCGAGTTTTAGAGAGCATATCAACTTGTACATTGGTTATACTGCAGAAGGAGGTTTCCCTTTTAAATAGGGTTCAAAATCATTCTTATCTTTCACTCTCAAGTAATTAAGCTACTTATTTTTCTCTTTTTCTGCCACTTGGGTGTTTCGATGCATAACATTGATTCATCAAACTTGTAAATATTTCTAGAGCATTGGTCATCCCAAAAGGTACCGCCACAAATTCATAGTATCCAAACCAAGTTTTAAATTTTTCCTTTGCAATATCTTCTCCCTTATTTTAAAATCTAGATATCAAAGACTGTTATATATCAATTTCAGAAAATACCATGACTTCTTTAATTCAATCAAAATATCATCAATTTGAGGTAAGGTGTATTCATTTTTAATTGTGTTTGCATTTACCTACTTGTATTCAATGCGATGCCTCTAAGACACATATTTATTTCATATAAAAATCACGAGTTCTCCCCAATTTTATATACTGGGTTAAATCAACCCTTCAATATATTTTGAAGTTGCATGTGTAAATCCTACAATTCTAGAATAATCATACAATATAGAGGCTTGTAAATAGCTTATATTCGTGGTTTAAGTTCAATAGTAAATTATATCTCACGTTTTAGTGGTAGTCTTGCTAAATCTTCTAGAAATGCATCAAGAAACTCTAACAATATGTGATGATGTTATATATCTTTTGAGTATTTATTCTAGTTCATAGCCACTACTACATGCATAAAACAACCTTGTCTAAAACTCTTTTTCAGTTGTAAGGCTGAAAATAATCTTAGAGTTTCTTCCCTCTTGGTTCCTACCAAGATTCTCCTCTTCCCTAAATCATCTACAAATTAAAGTAACTTACCTTTCATGAGCTCCCAACCAATCCATAAGAATTATAAGATATGATCCCAAGGTGCTAATGTAGCAACCCAAGTGAAAATTCCATGTAAATAAAGTTAATAAAGCCATAATAATAACCGATTATGGCACAATTATTCCAGGTTGAATGTTGGGAAAAAACATCCTAATGAGGTTGTTCATTTTGTTTATTATGGCCAAGGAAATTGGCAAAGGCAATGGCAAAGGATTTGGAAAGGAAAAATGGAATTTTTGGCAATTTATTTATGAAAATAATGGAAATTAGGATAAAATGAAAGTGAAAGGCTATAGATTGCATGTGAGGAGGAAAATTGATAAAAATAATTGGAAAATGAAGAAAATAGAGGCTACATTAATAAAATGGCTTATGAGGATCAGTTGGTAGTTTTTTGTCAGTTCAGTTTTGGATCTCTCTCTCTCTCTCTCTCTCTCGGACACTTAGAGTTTTCTTGGAACACTTCAACATTGGATCAAGAAAGGAGAAGAGGAAGCAAAGCTCAAGCAACGAAAGAAGGATTAGGCAGCTACAATGGGTTTAGTTGCAGGGATTCATTTGCATGTGTGATTTCCTTGCTAGATTTGGCATGCATGGTTATCTATGTGTGTTCTTGGTTATATTTTTTTCATTTCCATGGAATTTTCTAGGTGTGGCAGTGCTCTTCGGCCTTTCCTTTCCATTTCTGGTTAGCCTTGAGGTGATGGGTTCTCATGTTTTGGTGGAGTTGGGTTGTTGGATGGATTTGAAGGTGATTGAGGCGGATCTTTGAAAGGGAAAACACATGAGCTAGTGATCCATGATCTGGACTATGGATTGTGGTAAATCCACTAGCTTAGTAACCCCTGAAACGGACTGTGGGTTACCGTAAATACAGGTATTGTGTGCCTCAGTGGGCCTAGGAATCCTCGACTAGTGAGTGGCGGGATATACAATAAATCCTAGAGGTGGGATCCCTCGATCAAGCCTAGCAATCCTTTACTGTGAATGGTGGGATATGTGGTAAAGGCTGGAGGGTGGTGTATCGATCATG